>REGO01000046.1:3338802-3359917 GCA_010120015.1 Rhombomys opimus | reverse complement strand
TTTTTAGTCTCTATGGTATCTTCACTAAACTGTTGCTTACAATCTACCATAACTTGTTATTTCAACACTAATTTAGCCTGTCAAAAATTAGCACTTGTTCAGAAAAAAAAAAACAAAAACATGAGTAACAGTTTCCACTCTTCTTGCCAAACCTGTTGAGAACATTCCATTTGTTTTTCCAGTTAATGTTTACCTTTTTAGACTTGCATCTGAAGTCATATTTTGTTTTTGTTTGCTGGTTTAAGGAAAATATTTCACCCATGCTACTTACGCAAGCACTCATCACCATAACTTTCATTGACCTTTGTATGAAATAGAATTGTGAAAAAAAAATAACAGAAACACTTGATAAGGATAAATTCCTTCCCTTCTATTTTAGCATCTAGCTGAATTACTTTCTATTTATACAGATGTGAAAAGTACTATACTCTTAGACAAACACTATTTTAAAGAGGAAAGAAAATAAGTTTTGTTTTCTAAATAAAGTTAAGAAACCTACTCAGAAATTAGATATTACTTCTTGGGTGTAGAACATTCTAGAAAGAACAAAAGCCTTCTGGAATTTTATTTATTCAAATGGATTTTGAAATATATTGCTCAATAGTGGCTACTTTTCTTTCCTTTTTTTTTTTTAAGAGTCAACATATTATTTCATTTCTTAGTAATTCAAGCACACTGACTGCAGACCAGCTTGTTCTTTTACACAGTACCAAGCTGGCCTCTGACATACATAATAAATGATCCTCAAAGATAATGAATGTTTTGAAGCATTTTCTTGATTTATGTTACTGGTTCACCAGCTATTCCCAGGAAAAACGAGGTGGACTGCTTCCAACTCTGCCCTTCTCACCTTCCTGCTCACACCTCTCTGTTCTGCCAACATCTTGTTTTCACAGTTGCACCGTGTTCACTCTGTGTGGTCCTTTTCTAATAAGGAAATAGAAGCGGAGAGACTCCCTGATTGATTTTTCTCTCTTACCGTAATCCTGGCCTCCTGAGAGTTTGGAGGTCAGCGATTTACTCTCTTCTCCCCCTCCTTCCTCACTCCCCCCCCACAATGACTTTATTGGATAGAGCGCTCAGGACACTGCCTCCTGGCCCTGAGATGCAGAGGATGCCTGGCAGAGCCCTGCTACCTGGATGTGCACCTGTAGTTCCAGCTCTGTGGCTCCACTGTCGTGTGGGAGTCTCTTTGTTCTTTTTTTTAACAAATTAATTGGGTGCTTCACTGAAATGCCAGGTTACTGTCCCCAGCTGACAGGGCAAAACGGTCATCTACGTGAGGATAACCTGAATGGTTCGCAGAAAGGAGCGGAGCACAGCCATGACCAGTTTGTAACCTAGAAAGTACCTAAAAAAGTTATCGATTCTGCCAGGGCACAGACTGATAAAGAAAAACATTCCTCACTTAAGTTTATCACTCAGATATACTGTAGGAGGGAAGCCTAAAATGCAATCATTTCCAAATTATTTCTGTGTCAAGCTAACCTCACAGAGTAGTTGTTCTGGGAGTTTAAGCCAGTTTAGAAAAAACAAACAAACAAAAAGAAACAAACAAAAACAAAGCTAGACTGATGAACTTATCTAACTTTAAGACTGTCGTCAATACTTGCTCTGGGACATGGGAAGACCATGAACTCTCAGTTTGCTCTAGTGCCTTTTGTTATGCAATCTTGGGGCTGGAACCACAAATACAGTTACAACAGGGCAAATAGAGTTCCTACATAAATTATTGTAGGCAACTGAAAGTGAAACAAATTAGCTCCAAATTTAGATTGAGAAATTCTCCATGGGAACTTCCTTTATTTTATGATGTTAACCAGGTCTGGGAACATGTGATCTCCTGGTATTTTTTTTAAAAAATCCCCTTTTTATTAAAATTAGAGTCTTTTCTCGTACAATCAATCCTGATTGCAGTTTCCCCACCCTCTACTCCTCCCAACTCTCCCATGTCCTCTTTCATCCAGATCCATCCCTTTCCCTTGCTTGCTGCTTTAATCTCTATGAGTTCACAGGAACTTTGCTCAGTTGATTCAGAGAGCCTTGTTTTCCTGGTGTCCTTCTTTGTCCACCGGGTCCCTTGAGAAACTTCACAGCAAGGACAGTTGCTCATTTACTCTTTATGTGCTACTACTAATAATTACGCACACATCTTCTTCTTTAGTCCTCACAGTGACTCAACTAAATAGTGTTACATTCTTACAGCTGTAATAAAAAAGAATACCGTAACAAATTATCATGAACCTAGAAACTTAAAACGGTGAAAATTCATGCTGCCATACCTCTAGAATCTAAAATTTTGAAATTGAGCAAGGATATGGTGCTTCTGGCTCTCAGAGAGTGTTCTTTGTCTGACTCTTCTTTCTTTAAGAGTTGCTGGTATTATTTAACTTGAGGCTACTTCATTCTGATCTTCTGTCTGCTTGGTACCTCCTGTCCTATGTAATTCCTATCCCACACAAGTCCTATAAGGACAGTTATCATTCAACTTAGAAGCTACCCAGATAGTTCAGGATAATCTTATTTCAAGATCTTCAGCTTAATTACGTTTTCAAAGTCCTTCCCTCCTCTCAACTCAGTGAGTATTTCCAGCTTATCTTTGAAGGCCACAAATCAGTCACTGCAGGCAACTGGCATTACTATTTCCATTTTACAGATTAAGAAAGGGAAGCATGCTACATACCATTTATTAAAGTATGTGCCAAGAATGTGGTATCCGGTCATTTCCATACACTGTTCTATCTGTTTAATGTTCATTACGTCCTGGGTGTCGGGCACAAGTGTGATTACTGGCCTTTTACATATAATAAAACCGTTCTAATTGGCTTAAAATTCAACATACAAACTACTCATTCACTTAAAATAAATTATCTGACAAAAACGCAAGATAAATAGAAACATTCAGCAGGTTAGATTAAGAGGGAAGAAAAACAGTAAAGGAGAAGAAAGAATACTGTGAGTGGATTATATTTTTCAATGCACAGCTGGGGAAGGTCTTATGAAAAAGTAATGGAAGGAAAAAGGCAAGAGGGGGCAGGGAGCCTTGAAGATGTCTTGGAGAAGAGAATTCCAGGCAGAAATAATGGTTATGAAAATTCTGAGGCATGGTCTATAACTACAAGAAACAACAGGGTCTTAGGGGCACATGGTATGAGTGTGTGGGTTGTAATGGGAGTCACTGATTCTTTACAGAAGAGCTAGGGAGGAGATACCAAAAAGAGTAGTTGGGTATAGCAGGAGTAACATATCACACTCTAGAGATGGAAGTTCTGCATGAGAAAAAGAAATGAAAGTCGTTATCACTTAAGCACTCCAAATCCAGTGTTCATTCCTCCATGCCAGGAGGAAATGATTATAGCAACAGCACTTCCTGTGAGAAAATGTCAATTCATGTCATGTTGACAACTGCATTTTAAAAAAGAAGGATTTAGATTTGAGAGTTAGATTCAATATTGGCACATTCAATGGATTTCACAAAACGAAAACACATGCTCACAGAACTGTAAAATAAGCTTAGATGGCCTGAGACATTCATACTAAAATCATGGACTCAGCAGAAGTGGTGTATGCTCGTTGTCAAACATGCCATTTGTTCCCTGATATTAGAGTGAAGAGGATCTGACTCTGGTCCTTTAGCTCCCACCGCAGCAGAGCAAGCAGACCTAGGGCATACGCATCTGCTTATGCAGCTCAACAGACTCCAGAAAGCAGGCAATCTGAAAAAGCACAGCCTAATAACCTTCCTGCAACTGGAAAGGACAGTATTTTTCCCCATTCTACAAATTTTGACATCTAATAAAATAGAAAATTCCCAACAGCAGACCTTCCAAAAACGTCTTTTCAATTTATTAGCTAATTCCTCACAGGGATAATTATCAGACTTTACCAAATAAGCACTCAGCACAAACAAAACCAGACAACCGGTGACTCTTCGTACCATTTGTGAGTTCATATTCTTCTTTCCTGCCATCAAGGGAGTGGAGATTTTGGTCCAGAGAAAGTTCTTGCTGGATACTGTATATGCATATCTTTTTAGAATTGTGTTTATAGCAGCTCAATGGTCACTCTGAAATCTTCTTAACTTTTAACATGCGTTTGTTTGTCTTTGCCATAAGAAGACTTTGGGTCTCAACCAAAGTTTTTGGAGAACAGTGTTGTAGGTCTGGAGATGAATCAGAGTCTACCTGAGAGAAAGTCTGACTACACTCTCTCTGGAACATCACCCAACCTATGTTCTATGCCACATCCAAGCTACCCAGAGGGGAGTCAAATGCTGATGCTAGACAAGGCCAGATGAAAATGGTTACAGACCCAAAAGGTTGGATTGTGAGAGAGAAATGAAGCAGCAACAGACAAGGACCAATGAAGATTCATTGGTTCAGACCCCAGCAATGATGGCGATGATAACTGTCACTCATTGCTTCCAAAGACTTTACTTTTTCTAACTCATATACTTTTACACATGGTCATCACTTGACTTTCTGTGGAAACTCGTAAATATTGTGTTCAGAGGTTCAGATGTCAGTGGCCTGGCTAGGTTGAAGGTGTTTTCAGATAGCTTTCTGTTCTTAACATAGATCCTGCTGGGAAATGATAATTAAAGTATTATTTATAAAGAGTAAAGACTAAAAGTGATGTAATTTCCCTCAAAATCCTGTTGCCATAGAACATTTAATGAGAGTAAATATTGACTACTTATTATAGTGTACATATGTAAAAAACAAACAAAAATGACCTTGTCTAAAGTTAGATGCATAATTTTAGCTTCAATTATATTTGTTATCTTTCACTCAAAAATAAATGTAGCTGGATTTGACTCTGGTAGATTCCCCCTCTGGGAGGGGAGGGTTGTGAGATTTACTTTAAAATGAGAGATGTTAGTCTTTCAGTTTCATGTAGCATTCTTCCTAGGAGATGTGATACTCAATTTGAGAGTAGCCCAGCTTCCCAGCCTCTTCAAAGCACAGTTTTTATAGAAGTCAGACAGAGTGAGTAGAAGTGAGTGACAAGTACATGGTTAGCATTGTTTGGAGGCCACAAGGGTGTTTGTAGTCTAAAGCCCCCATGCTCCTAGTATAACCTGGAGAAGGTGGCAACTTGTAACCCAGAGAAACTTGATCAGAGGAAGAACAAGAGTTCCTTAACTTTGTCACATCGAACTAATGAACATTTTCTCTCTAAGAGGTTGGAAGGAAAGGTCTGGGGAGGTGGCTCAATGGATAATGTTTGCTGCCCCAGCATCCGAGTTTATATTCTCCTGCACCCACATAAATAGCTGAGATTTGTGAAACATGCCTGTTACCCAGTGGTCCTTGGGAAGATGGCAGAGACAAGCAGATCTTCCTTTGAGCCTCACTAGACCAGATGTCTATCTAAAACAAAAGTTCCAGATTTAGTGAGAGACCTTGTAACCAAAAGTAAGGTGGAGAACAACTAAGGGAGATGCTTGACAAGTGTGTGTGCGCACACAAACACATACACAGCAGTTGGCGAGAAAGAAATGTCCTTTAAAATACCGAATATCTACTGTTAGAATGAGTCACAGAAGGATTGGAAGAGTCTCGCTGTTATCTAATAATGTTATCACTCATGATTTTGAAGAAAAAGATCATTTGTGTTGAATGAACCATGTTTTAAACACGAAATAGAATAAGGCCTGAGATGTTTTTGAGCAGCCAGATCTACTGTGGCTTCTGCTGAACTGAGGCCTCAGGGAGAGTCTTTCACTAGCAGTTCAAATGCACCAAGAGAAAACACATGAGAGAGAAGGATCCCGCAAACACAAGTGAAAGCTGGTTAGTGAAGGGATACAATGAGCAGCCTTTGTGTGCTGGGTGAAGTATTTCTAGAATAAGCAAAAATAGAAACTCTGCTGTGACTTCATCTCACTAATGACCTAAGAGTTTTCAAATTCTAGAAATACAATGACTCTAACCTACATCGCACAGAGCAGATGAGTTTTGTTGTCATTTAGTGTTTGGCTAGCACTCAGTTGTGTTATGTCATGGTCTTGTAAAAATGATGATGAGGAAGTATAAGCAGAGAGTTTAAATCCTTCACTTAGGAGACAAGACAAATTATGGGGCACAGGGACATAAAGGTTGGGGAGAGGACATGCTGGCAAGAATAACAAAATCAGTAATACTCATCCTCTATTTCTGCTTATTCCTTCACGAAGTTCTATTTATTAGTAAGCCAGATAATTTGTTTTATTTTCCATTTATTTTAGTTTTTTAAAGTTAACAAGGGCTGAAGCTAAGGTTGTGACCTTATGCTCCCAGAAGTCATGTAACCTATGAGTCCATTATCTTATAAGGAAACCAACCAGAAAGAAGTGGCATGCTCATAATATTCTAAGGCATAGCTAAAAATAAAAACTAAATGAAGAAAACGTGGTCTAACAGGTATTGGTATATGAAGAAGAGCGTAAATAAAAACTTTTGTTTCTGGTTTTCAGTGGGTACTATAAATGGCCAATAGGAATGAGACAGGATGATTGTGATGATAGATTTCCCTTTTGAAGTAATAGTATATTGAGGTATAAAACTGTATGTAACTTGATGTTTATCTATTAGAAGATACTCAATAACTATGGCAGAGAGTAGCTGATGGCAAATGGTGTTTTTCCTCATTAAGGTAAACAAGTTTGTGAAGATCTGCTTTTCCTTATTTACTGTTAAGCTGAAACACTGTGACAGCCCCTCCTGGTAAACATCACTGAGTTATGGATTTAAAGCGTTATGGCCATCATTTTATCACCAGAAAATACGAGAAGCAGCAGATAATTGCTCTCCTGATACACACAGGAGGGAACAAACTAGGAGAGCAAATGCCTCCTACCATCTACCAATGCCTCTGCAAAAGGCGCAGGTCTCAGGAGTCCAGAAGACAGCAGCAAACATTTCACACACAATGAGTCACAGCCCCCTCAACTCTGATGTCCACATCTTAGCAAGGTCTGCAAATTATTTAGCAACTGCCACATTATTTATAGGTACGAAATGCACAAATTAATCTCATGAATAATTTATTTGGGTGGTTGTGAATTTACAGCGCACAATAGAAAACTAAAATCTATTTTTGTTAAGCTAATATCAACTGTTAACTGTGAGTTAGGTACAAATATTTTTCAATTCATACTTTCGGAACAACATATGGTTTATTATGGTGTTGAATCAAGATTGGGCAGAATGAAGTAGGGAATACAACTAGACAATCTCTGGAATTTTCCTGAAATATGTGGAGAATTAAAACAAAAGACTGGGAACGTCTGGTGTAAATTATCGAGACACATGCTTGGCTTTCTCTACTTGCTTTGGATGTATAGGTGGAAACACCACAATAAACAGAAATTTTCAATGTGTAAAAATAGCTTACGGTGTCTGTCCTTCAAAGCTCTGAAGTACACACTCATAATGTGAAATTGTTTGATAGCAAAGACAGTTGAGTCTTATCCTGATGGAATGGCAGGCTGTCACTCTTTTCCCAATCAAGAGAGAATCTAACTGAGATACCTCATAATCTATTTTTAAACTTGAAACAGAAACAAGAATCTTGCTTCCCCACAGTAAGACATAAGAATGTCACTGTGGACCTAAGAGAAAGACAGTCTCAAGTTTGTTTGCTGGTAGACTCCTAGGGAGCTGAACACAAAAATCCAATAAATAATTAGCTCTCCTGTGACAGGCTTCTGAATTACTGTGATACATTAATTGGACAAAATTAGCATGAATTAAGGCAAATAAGTATAACATGTAATTTATTACTTACTAAGCATGGTGCTGTGGTGGAAGCTTCAGATTTCCCTTAAGATTGCTTTAACAGCTATAATGCATTCCTTAATTTACTCTGTGGAAAATCAATTTTTTCAGAGTTCATTAAGCACCAATATGTTACAATGCAACCCTCTAGAGCATAGAGCCTCAATACATTATGCAAATCCATGCCAGTGTATTACCAATATGTAAATAGCGGTAGGACTATTGCTATCTACCTATTGATGAGACTGACCAGAGCAAAAATAATACCTAAAACTTCTTGAAGCATTTGAGTTATGTTGTATATGACAGGGATATTAAATGCAGTCCTTTACCAATATTTTTCCCAATGTGGAATGGTTCAGGTTAATGAATAGAAGCATTATTGTTTCTGTTTAGTTTCATGGTTTTTATTTTATCTTTGCTAGCCAATAAATCAACAAGTGTTTATGAAGTATACACAATAAACTTAACAAATATTTTTATTAAGCATTGAACCCAAAGTAGTCACTTCACAATTTTAATTGATACCAGCCTTATATGACTTCATTTAAATCAAAGAAATTGCTAGTTGTTAAAGCCACACATTCCCGGAGCTACAACAGGATTCTCCCTCATTTGGTATAGGTTAAGTAATCCGCTCTGGTTTATCTAGGTCACATTAGAAACAATAACCTTAAAACTTGAAGTATAGGATTTGACTTAATATAATTTTTATTTTTTATTATAAAAATGAAAATGTAATCAAAAGCAAGTTTTTATTGATTTTAAGATTTGATAGCCCAAGCAGGCATGGTGGAGCATGCCTTTAAACCAGGCTCTTGGGAGACATTGGCAAGTGGACCTCTGAGTTTGAGGCCAGCCTGGTCTACAGAAAGAGTTCCAGGAAGCCAGGGCTATTCAGAGAGACCCTGTCTTAAAAACAAAACAAAACAAAACAAAACAAAAAAACCAAATAAAACAAAATGAAAACTGTAGAAATGAATATTTGATAGACCAAGGATTGAAAACTCTTATATGATGTATGGTTTTTTTAAATGATTGTTGATTTTGGTTTTGGTTCCCCAATAAATAATATTTATGGTGTTATAACCACTTTTAAATTGCATCTTTTTATTGCTAGTTAATTTTTTACTTATTTCTTTATTTATCATCTTTATTTCTTCTAAGTGTTATGTATAGCGAACAAATCAACCAAGACTCAGCTGCAGAAACAGACAGCTGTGGACTGAGCTGTGCTCTCCTCAGATTCACATGTTGGCTTTTTTACTCCCTTTGTGACGGTACTTGAAAATCAGGCCTTTGGAAGTTAGATTCACACGATGGTTTAGCAGTAGAAACCTCATGACCAGACTACCCTGACCTCAGACTTTGAGCATTTAAAACCATGAAAGATGTATTTGGGCCATACTGCTTCATTATGGTAATTTCTTGGATCTGCTGTAGGTTATGATTTGCAACAACAGAAATGTAGGTTGTTTACTAACTTTGTGAATTTAAGATGTTAGACGGAGTATGATCTAGATGGAGGGGGTAGAAAATACCCACAAGTGTGTAGAAGAGATACCTTCTCCTGGCACCTTAATTAAATGTCTCTTCATCCATTTTGTCAGACACTAAGAGGCCTATATATCACAGACCTAATTCAAACTGGCTTCTCACTCTCAATCTCCCTTAGTCTGCCTTACTCTATCTCCTTACAAAATAGTATGTTTTTCTTGCCAGAACTAGACTATAGAATTTATTAGCCTTATTTTTTCTCTTTTTTTTGTTCATAAACACTGTAACTCTATGAAATAAGGGAATTTTGTTTTATTTACAGTTGGATCCCAAATGCCACAAGTAACACCTGCTATGCAGTAGATGTTGGGTAAATACTTTGCTCAGTGAATCAATATAATTTTTGTGCAAATATGATTCCACTCTTTCAGTTTTGTTTGGATATAGGCACACACCAGAAGAAAAGTTCTAATGCCAAATGGAGAAAGCATCCTACGAGTTATAAAAGTTAAGCTAAGGGAAATACAATGCTCATCATAGAAAACACAGTAAGCATTTAATGACTGGTATATTTTAAATTACCATTTTGTTATCCATTGCTAGAAGCAAGTAGGCTTTTTAGTTTTACAAATTATAATAATTTATTTCATCCATATGCCACTTAGAATATATTTAATTGTTTCCAAATTAATACTCTTTCCAGGATATTTAAATTATCCCATTTTTTTTCTTTGCTAACATAACTGTTCACATCATGTTGTTCTCGATGCTTTTTCATGTTCGACTACTCTCTTCCTTCATGACACTTAACAATTTGTGTCTGCACATTGTTAAAATACAGCTTCATGTGTGCTTTCTACACATCATACCTGCAAGGAAGGCAGGTATTCAAAAAATTCGGTTGCCTTGTTGGAGACTGGCAGTGTGCTTTGCCACAAAGTTAGCAATTATATACATATATATATATGTATATATATAATTATATATATATAAATATATATATACATATGTGTGTGTGTATATATATGTGTGTGTGTGTGTGTATTCATCTATGTATGTATATGAAATAAAGGGGACACCGTAGAACTGAAGATGAACTTTATATGATAAAGTAAAACTGAAGGAAAACCATCAAGAAATCTGAAAAATGAACTGGGCACAGTGGTGCATGTCTGTAATTGTACCATTCTAGGGAGCAGGGGCAGGAGGATTTCTGTGAGTTTGATGCCAGTCTGGTTTATGAAAGGAGTCCAGGATAGCCAAGGCTACACAAAGTAACCCTGTCTTAGAAAAAAAAAAAAAAAGATATCTGAAAAACGAGGAAAACTGGGGTAATTGCTCAAAGATTCTTGAATCGTATGCATGGAATAATAGTCTTATAAATTGATGTGTCTTCCTTCTTTTTTTTCTTTCCTTTCTTCCTTCTTTGTTTTCTTCTTTCCTTCCTTTCTTCTTCTATTACCATCCATGCATTGTGAAATACCAAACCCATTGAAACATGTTATTATCTTCCTTGCTTTTGGCCAAACAGTAGGTATCTAACCAATTTGTCTGAAAAAAAAAATCAGTGAAACTTAGCATAGTGTAGCCAAATAAATTGCTATTCGTGTTTTTTATTCTAAAACATTTTATTGTAGTAAAATGAACTGATGACAACGAGCTCTTCAACTGCCATAAACATACTGGGGGAAATACACTGAAACCTTTCATATAATCTGTGGTAGATGAATTTTTCCATCAGTTTGTTATAGTGAGCATGCTAGAGAAGTGTCTCTAATATGTTTTTTTTTTGGTGTGGTTTTTTTTTTTTTTTTTTTTTTTTTTTTTTTTTTTTTTTTTTTGCTTTTTTGCTTTTCTCTTTTCTTTTCTTTGATTTCTTTTTTCTTTTTTCTCTTTCTGGCCTTGATCTTGCTGTGTAACTGAGGACAGCATCGAAATCTTGAACTTTGGATCCTCTTAAGCGCACCTCCCCCAAACTGGGATTACTGACATGTACCACCACACCCAGCATGATAAGGGTTGAATTCATGCTTTGTACTTTCTAGGGTAGTACTCTACCAACTCAGTTATAGTCCTAGGCCTACTTTCTTTATAGTATAGGACAAACCTACTAGAATCTGTGCACCTAAAGAAGCTACGCAAGAAGGAGGACCCTCGGTAAGATGATCAACCCTAACTCAGAAAGACAAACAGGATGGACATTGGGAAAAGGAGAAAACAGGAAACAGAACTGGAGCCTACCACAGAGGGCCTCTGAAAGACTCTACCTAGCAGTGTATCAAAGCAGATGCTGAGACTCATAAACAAACTTTGGGCAGGGTGCAGGGAATCATATGAAAGAATCGGGAGTTAGTAAGACCTGGAGAGGACAGGAGTTCCACAAGGAGAGCAACAGAACTAACATATCTGGGTACAGGGGTCTTTTCTGAGACTGATACTCCAACCAAGGTCCATTCATGGATATAACCTAGAACCCCTCTCGGATGTAGCCCATGGCAGTTCAGTGTCCAAGTGGGTACCCTAGTAAGGGGAATAGGGACTGTCTCTGACATGAACTCAGTGGCTGGCTCTTTGATCCCCCAAGGGGGGGAGCAGGCTTGCTAGGCCACAGAGGAGAACAATGCAGCCAGTCCTGGTGAGAGCTGATAAACGAGGGTCAGAAGGAAAGGGAGGAGGACCTCCCCTATCAGTGGACTTGGAAAGGGTCATGGGAGGAGATGAGGGAGAGAGGAAGGGATTGGGAGGGAATGAGGGATGGGGCTACTGCTGGGATACAAAGTGTAATTATATAAAAATAAAAATTTAATTAAAAAATTAAATACCATGAAATTAACAACTTTTAAAACAGAATAGAAATATTATGACACTATAATGCATGTGAATGTGGCATGTGAACGTGACATGTGTTTCTCAAAATATTGTTGGGTAGTGCAACAAGTAGCCCATTCACATAAGGACATAAGGACCGAGTTTCTCTTCCTCCTATGTGGGCTTGTAGGAAAGTCCCTTCAGGGGAAAGTGATCAAAAAGCAGGCAACATAGTGTCTGTCAGAGATATCCCCCACTCCCCTAACTAGTGGGCCTACATGAAGTCTAAGATACCCATTGGACTTAACTTCTTGGGGTCTGTGCATTGTAGTGTTATATGTATTATATGACTGAAATCTGCTTATAAGTGAGTATATACCATGTTTGTCTTTCTGGGTCTGTGTTACCTCACCCAGGATGATCTTTTCTAGTTGCATCCATTTGCCTGAAAATTTCATGATTTCTTTGTTTTTAATGGCTGCATAGTATTCCATTGTGCAAATGTACCACAGTTTCTTTATCGATTCCGTAGTTGAGGGACATCTAGGTTGTATGAACATGGTTGAGCAAATGTCCTTGTTGTAAGGTGAAGCATCTTTCAGATGTATGACCAGAGGTGGTTTAGCTGGATCTTGAGGTATGGCTACTCCCAGTTTTCTGAGGAAGTGGCAGACTGATTTCCAAAGTGGTTGTGCAAGTTTACGGTCCCACCAGCAAAGGGGGGAGGGTCCCCTTTCTCCACATCCTCGACAACATAGGTTGTCACTTGAGTTTTTGATCTTAGACATTCTGATGGATGTAAGATGGAATCTCAGAGTAGTTTTGATTTGCATCTCCCTGATGACTAGGGATGTTAAACATTTCTTTAAGTGTTTCTCCGCTATTTGAGATTCCTATATTATGACTTCTCTGTTTAGTTCTGTGTCCCACTTTTTAACTGGATTATTTGTTTCAATGTTAAGCAGCAGTGGGATGTTTGAAACCTAAGAAATGGTACTTAAGTCACTGAGGCTGCTGCTGGTAGATGAAATAAACTCTGTTTTGTGGGTCGTAAAAAAAAAAAAAAAGCTTTGCTATACAATGCTCAATAGCTCTGTGGCTTTTTGTCTTTCCTTGAGCCATCATACATGTTCCTGCCATGCCTTCATCTCTCATTGGCTCCTCACTTGAGCCAGTGCTATATTGTTTAGAATTTCAGAATTAAAAACTGTGAACTAACACAGCTATGGCAATTTCTTTCTATAACCCAAGCATTTAGGTGGCCTATTACACAGCAATTTTAAAATTAGAGAATCAACACCCTTCAAAAAAGCCACAAAAACAGTATCTTGGCATAACCATACTAAGCAAGTGAAAAACTTGGATGAAAAAAATTCAAGTCTCTAAAGAAAGAAATTGAAGAATATATAATCTCCCATCCTCATGGCTTGGTAGGATTAACATAGTGAAAATGGCCATCCTATCAAAAGTAACCTACAGATTCAATGCAATTCCCATCAACATACCAACACAATTCTTTACAGACCTTGAAAGAAAAATTCTCAATTTCATATGGAAAAACAAAAAACCCAGAATTGCTAAAACAATCCTCTACAATAAAGATCTTCTGGAGGTATCACCATCCCTGATCTCAATCTGTACTATAGAGCAACAACTATAGAGTAATAAAAACTGCATGGAACTGGCATAGAAATAGAATGGTGGGTCAATGGAATCCAATGGAAGACACAGACATAAAGCTACACACCTATAGATAACTGATTTTTTAATTAAATTTTTATTTTTTATATTAATTACAATGTATTTACTTTGTATCCCAGCTGTAGCCCCCTCCCTCATTCCCTCCCAATCCCTTCCTCCCTCCCTCATCTCCTCCCTGTCCCTCTCTAAGTCCTCCTCCCCTTCCATCTGACCCTAGCTTATCAGGTCTCATCAGGATTGGCTGCAATGTCCTCCTCTGTGGCCAAGCAAGACTGCTCCTCCTTAAGGGGGCGTCAAAGAGCCAGCCACTGAGTTCATGTCAGAGACAGTCCCTGTTCCCCATACTAGGGTACCCACTTGGAGACTGAGCTACCATGGGCTACGTCTGAGCCGAGGTTCTAAGTTATATCCATGCATCAGGCACCTGATTTTTTTTTTTTTTTTTTACAAAGAAACCAAAACCATACAATGGAGAAAAGATAGAATCTTCAACAAATGATGCTAGTCTAACTGGATATCCACATGTAAGAAAAAGCAAATAGACCCATATCTATCACCCTGCACAAAAGTAAAGTCCTCTTTGTTGGATCAAAGACCTCAATATAAAACCAGCCACACTAAATCTGTTGGCAGAAAAAGAGGGGACAAGACTTGAACTCATTGGCACAGGAGATAACTTCCTGAACAGAACACCAACAGCTCAGGCTATAAGATCAACAATTAATAAATGTACCTCATGAAACTGAAAATCTTCTGTAAAGCAGAAGCACTGCCAACAGAACAAAACAACAGCCTACACATTGAGAAAAATTCTTCACTAACCCTACATCTGACAGAGGGCTAATATCCAGAATATTTATAAAACTCAAGAAGTTAAACACCAACAAATCAAACAATCCAATTTTAAAAATGGGGTACAGAGCTAAACAAAGAATTCTCAACAGAGGCGTATCTAATGACAGTGAAACACTTAAAGAAAAGCTCAACATCTTTAGTCATCAGGGAGATGCAAATCAAAACCATCCTAAGATTCCTCCTCACACCCATCAGAATTGCTAAGATCAAAAACTCAAGTGACAACTCATGCTGGAGAGGATGTTGAGAAAGGGGAACTCTACTCCATTGCTGGTGGGAGGGCAAACTTGTACAACCACTTTGGAAATCAATCTGCAAACTACAGAGAGATCAGAGGCTGCAGCTTTCCCACAGAGTTATTCATGTGAGGCTGTGATTTCCAGTGATGCAGTCACTGCTGCTCCTGTAAGTAACCTCTTACCCACACTCCTGTTAGGAACCCCAGCAGAAACTTGCTCGTGTCTACTGAGTTGGACACTAGTTCAGTTGTTACTTTGGTCTGTCAAGGATTTCCTTTCCTGGGGAAGGAGATTTGTGTTGCATGCCCCTAGGAAAAGTCCCTGATACAGCGAAGCCAGAGTAGGAGGTCTGTGAATTTGAGGCCAGCTTGTTCTATATTGTAAAACTGAGCCTTCAAAAAAACATGTAACAGAAACAAAAACCCTGTGAGTGAAGAAAGTCACTTTCTTTTGCGAATGATCCAACTCAGATTATTGTTTTAGTAGTAGGTAAAAACATATCAATATCTTCATAACTCAAAATTAAGATGAACTGGGGGAAATGTCCAATAAATTATTGAATAGTCTTTTTAGAAATCAGCTATTAAATTTCATATAGTTTATTTATGTATTAATCACTAAAACTATTGTCTATATGAATAGGACATGTATATTATTGATAGTGAGATTTTATGTCCTAAAATGGGTGGCAGAAAGATTATTTAGGGAACTGGCCAAAACATAAGCTTTAGGATTTGTTAAAAGATTATCAGGGTTCTAAAATGTATTGTTAATATCACAATATGCCAAAACAGCTGTCTTAGTTATTTTTTTTTACTGCTGTGAAGAGACACCATGATCAAGCAAGCTTTTAAAATGAAGCATTTAATTAGGGGCTTGCTTGTAGTTTCAGAGGGTTAGTTCATGACTATCACAACAACAGGCAGCCAGGTACAGAGTGCAGCAGTATCTGAGAACTCACATCTTATCGGAAAGTTAGAGGGAAAGAAAGACTGGATCTGCCTTCAACTTTTGAAACCTCAATGCCCATTCCCAGCGACATACCTCCTCCACCAAAGCCAAAGCTGCTAGTCCTTCCCAAAACAGTTCCACTAACTGGAGACCAGGCATTCAAACATACAAGCTGACGAGGTCCATTCTAATTTTAACCACCATAATGGTATTTCCAAATTCATAAAATAGGTATTTTGCTGCACACTGGAGGATGCAGACAAAATGACTATGGCTTTGCTGAGTGGCGTATGTATCTTTGGGAACACACGTATTTATCAAGACTAAGAAGACACCATACACTCTGTGTTAGTGTGACCATCATACATTACAGAGTGATGGACAGTTTCCTTTTTCTGAGTGTTTCTTTTTGAAACTCCTGGCCTCTACTGTGAGAATACAGTGAAAAACTATTTAAAGAGCCTCCTTGATTAGGATCAAGGCTTGCTATGACATAACACTTTGTTCATAGTTCTCTAGCCCCTCTGACACAAAGACTTCATAAAATGATTTTCTCGTTCAGCAACTACCTCACTGGAATGGCTGAGGAAGTTTTCTAATTGCTTAAAAAACAATTGTTTAAGAAAGTGAAGGGAATACAGGTGCTTGTGAAAGTTTGGATTCAGTGTCTTTGTGACCTCACACTATGCTGAAACATTTCAGTACCTCTAAAATGTTTTGACTTCAGCTAGTTAAATTCTGACAACAACAGTTCATAAATATTTATTGTACCGTCTAGGTTTTGTGAGTGTTTGATAAACACCTACGATGGAAAGGTCAACAAAGCATGACTCAAAAAGATTTTACAGGGCAGTGTTATGATATATTGAATCAGAGCTCTGATTTACAAGGAGTACCAAGGAATGAGTTTACACAATAAAACAGTGCATTTACTGCCTGTAGAGTATATAAAATACCAGCCTGATGTCTGCTGCAGATGTTTGTGTGACTTTTATTACAGGTACTGGGATTGTTTCGATCTGCTTCATTGGTTATTTTTAGAATCCTCATAACATTCGTCTTAAAATTAATATTCCAAGATTATAGCCTGATTATCTGGTAAATATAAATTGTGAGTGAGTACACTGCAAATGGGAACATTTTCTGAGCGTATACCAGCTAATAAACCAGTGGCTTTTCATCTGAGGAATGCTTCTAAAATAAAATGCCTGATTTCACAAACATTTTCCAAACAAATTTTTGTCTTTTATATTCTATCACTATCTGTTATGAACATGATTTGAATAACAGGATCTATTGGCCTGAGATTAATCACTCCATCTGCTGCTTGTTTACTTACATGTTTGATAATAACCCTGTCATATTTTATAGCATTTTAAACATGTTTTCACATCTATTAGGAGATTCTTTGCTTACATCAGTCAAACAAATAAAAAGCATTTTCCAGTGAGGACATCTTCATTTGGACTATTTTTATGTAAACATTGGCTCAAATATCTGAGTTCAAGTTAGGGGCTAGCTTTTTACCTACGTAGAAGACAGATGAGTTGTTTGCCCCAGGTTCCACAGCTTGTAAATGACAGAGTTAATATCAGAACAATGGCTTAAATTTAAAGCCTGGCTTTAATCACAGACCTAGAATGATCCCATTTAAACCATAGTTGCCAAGGCGTAATGCTTTGCATCAAGCAGGCCACTTCTTGAAGTAGAATTTGTAAACTTGATGAAGCCACAGGGACAACTAAATATTAACCTCTTTCCTTATAGCTGTCACTTCCTTTAGGAGGCATTGTTTTTGTCATTATCTATTCTAACAATCAAATATAAAATATCTAATCAAATATAAGATATCTAAGAATAAAATGTTTCTTACAACATTTTCTAGTTTTTCTGTCTTGATGTCGCTGGGAACCCTACTCCCCCAACACACATACACTCTCTCTCTCTCTCTCTCTCTCTCTCTCTCTCTCTCACCATTGTATTGATTCAGAGTGAAAGATTCCAGATTCAGATGTGTCTTTGAAAAATGCAAAGAAAGACAATGGGATGCTGGAAAAACTAAACAGGACAAAAAGAAGCACAAAGTGAGGGAGGCCAGCCAACATGCCAAGTAGAGAAGCAGCAAGACTGAGCTAATGGCCACTTCTGGATAGGAAGCACCACGAGAATATTAAGGCTGTAAGATAGCCATGAGACAAGGGAATGGATGAAACATTTAGATCTATGATAAGAGGTGTCATTCACACATGCAGTGGACAGCATTGTTAGGATTCTGAGTTGTCTTGATTCTGTCTTATTATTAAAGTGAAATGAATCCTTACTAAAGTTGAGCATAAAGAAACAAAAACAGCCAGCCCTGATGAGACCTCATAAGCTAGGGTCAGATAGAAGGGGAAGAGGTCCTTCCCTATCAGGGGACTAGGGAAAGGGCATAGGGGGAGAAGAGAGAGGGTGGGTGAGACTAGGAAGAGGTGAGGGAGGGGGCTACTGCGGGGATACAAGGTGAATAAATTATGATAAATAATAAATAAATAAATAAATAAATAGAAAAAGTTATTTAGTTTTTCATATTAAATACTTGGAGAAGAGTGATTGTATTTCAGCTATAATCAGATATTACTTGGCCCAAAAAATATGCTGATGAATAAGCTGTCATCTAATGAAAACCCTAATATTTGAAAGAAAAAAACAGTAGGAAATGCTTATGGCCTTTACATAAAATGGTTGATGGCTTAACATCACAGCTATTATTTGGAATTTGGAATAAGAACTGATATGCAAATTAAGAATAGTAATATCGTATATACATTATTTAATAAAATATTTTATGCTTTAACAAAGGTTCTGGTTTTTCTGGCTTTGTTGAGTTATCTAAATTTTTGACTCAATTTTCCCTCTTTACACAGTAAATACTAGTCACATCCATCATAGAACTGTTATTGTAAAGAAATTAACTAGGCTCACATCTAAAAGAGCCTTGTAATGCTTTATTCCAAATGACTGCGCGACTGAGTTAGAACAGTCCATTAGAAACAGCCAGTTTGCGGGAGGAATCATTTTGACTCACATTTCAAGATGGTTCAGTTTATCATGGTGGTCAAGGTGTTGTGAAGCAGCTTACATCACAGCAGAAAGGAAACAGAGAGAGGGGATACTGGCACTAGGTTGATTTTCTCTTCCTCTGTATTACACTTGGACTCCCAAGTCCATTAGACAGTGCCACCACTGTCAGGATGGCTCTTTTACCATCGATTGATCTCTCTCAGAATCATATAATCATATCCAAATAAGTTTTACTGATTTTCTGCATAATTCTAAACCTTGTTAAGATGATGTATCATCACATATGGGGATCTAACAAACATAGGTATTAGTATTTATAACAGTAGACACTAAATAATTTTTATGCATTTGTACATGCTCACACTACCCTTATTTAATTCTGTATCATCCAAAATGAAGCTTGGAGAGTCTGCTCACAGCTGTGACTGCATCTGCAAATGTTTTCTAAGATTTTAAATAAGTGAGGCATCAAAACTACCTCAATTATATATAATATGTTTAACCCGTGTTTTCAGCTCAAATTAAAATATACGGCAAATTGCAAATTATAGTAATCAAATAGGTCAGAAAAATGTTTATTAGAGTGACACCATGGTGGCTCTTGGCATGGTGGATCTTACAGAGTCAACATACATGGTGTTATACTGCACTGAAGTGAAATTTTCTGGTTTCCTTGAAGACTCAGTTTAGTCATGTGATGCTTTGCTGCAGGCTGGGCACGAGATGTTTTGCCCAGGTTGGCTTGTGAGAGGGTATGTGATGTTTTGATTTGACCTTTTATATGCAAGGGGCATGATTTTGGGCAGCTGAGAACTTCAGTGGGTGGACATTAAGGAGAGGACATATGTAGAGGTCCACGCACAGGAGATACCGCTTTTTGGATTGACAGTGCTGCACTGATCCTGGTGCTTTGACACTTGGCTTTGCAGAGAGAACTATTCCATAGAGCTTCCCCAGGCAATCCAACTGAGTCTTTAGGCTTTCAGACCTTCATGTTGGCCTTTGGATTGGACTGCTGGTATCCTGCCGACTGAGTCTGGTAATCACCTCATGACCCATGACCCTGATCGGCAGGAAGTAGATAAAAGAGGACTACAGCCCTTTTCCCTACTAATCTCCTATCTAAGGTTGGGGGGTGGGTGGTTGGGAGGTAGGTAAAGGTGCTTAAGATCCCTAAGTAAAGTAGGTTTGGTGAAAAATCTAAGCCTACACTGCACAGCAATTTCTTTTTACAATATAGCTTGCATACTATTTCAAATGTCCTAAGATTGTGAAGAAAAGCAAGAACTCACTTCTTTGCGAGTAGACTGGGGTCCTTTCTCTTGTCACCTGCTGTGTTGTCTCCTCAACACAGCAGCCCAGGCACGCGGGCCGGTTTAGCATTCACTGTAATGTGGACTGAATACTTGCTAGTGATGCTGGGCAGCTCCTTTCTGAGAAATGCACTCACTTTATGACCTGTGAATGCTGCCTGGAGCTACTCTTTGTCATTCTGTACTTGACTGTCCTTCACACTTGCATTCTGAGGCTATTTCTCAGGGCTGAAAACAGGAGAGGAGGAGCATTCAGCCACCTTGGCTATGAATTCTCATGGCGAAAGACAAATTTCGGTAAGTTTTCAAAACATAATTCCAAAGAATAGAGTTGAGCAGGAGTTACCCTTCAAATGGGGCATTAGTCACTGCATTCAAAGGAAGCCAGCCAAGCTGCATGCTCATTTCCATTTCTTTTTTTAATAATTTTTATATATTATTTACAGTTTATTGACTTTGTATTCCAGCTATAGCCCCCTCCCAAAATCCTTCCCTATCCCACCCTCCCACCCCCATATCCTCCCATGTCCCTCTCCAAGTCCACTGATAGGGGAGGTCCTCCTCCCCTTCCATCTGAGACCTAGCTTATCAGGTCTCATCAGGACTGGCTGCATTGTCCTCCTCTGTGGCCTGGCAAGGCTGCTCCTCTTTTACTTCCATTTCTTTTTCTTTTTTTATTTTATTTGATTTTTATCAGTTACATTTTATTAACTTTGTATCCCAGCCGTGTCCCAAACCCTCATTCCCTCCCAGTCCCTCCCTCCCTCCCTCATCACCACTGTGCCCCTTTCCAAGTACACTGATAGGGGGGGAACTCCCCCCCATTCATCTGATCCTGTTTTATCAGGTATCTTCATTGAGTTCCTGTTAGAAATAGTCCTTGTTCCCCTCACTTTGGGAAACCAATTGGTTACTGAGCTACCACAGG
>REGO01000046.1:3218981-3324028 GCA_010120015.1 Rhombomys opimus | reverse complement strand
TGCTTTTGCTTGACTTGTTAAAGAGTAAAGAGTTTTAGATTATAGAAATTAACCCATGGTTTGTTTTTGTTTTGTTTTGTTTGTTATTTTGGTAATAATAAGAGTTCAACCTTTGCTGATTGTCAACCTTTAGTCTTTGTTGACAATGAAGAACATCTATCTGCAGTTCTGATTTAGTCATTTCCTAATTGAGTTCTTTGAGTCTTGATTCATGACCCAAAGTCATGAATTCATTCCAAAGTCAGAAACACTGCCATCTGTAATAGCTTTTGTTAGTTTTCTATTTTTTCCATTAAAATTTTACATGAAATTTTTATTGGAATCCTCGGAGTAGGTGGTTGAAAAGCCTCCACGAGATGGTAAAACAATCTCAGCATTTGGCCAAAATGTATACTAAGGGAATAATCCAGTTTTTCACGTTAAACTAAATTTTAGACTCAGGAGTCTAAACTGTGTATGTTTGAGAGGTACTATAAAATATCAGTACATTGTTTTAACAGTAAGAAAGTGTGCGTTTACCATTCTTGGTCTCTTTCTGTACCAAGAGCCAGCAGGCAGAAGATGGCATTTAATGCACCCAAACAAGAAGGCTCTTAGCAGGGAGGTGGATGATTATATTTGCTGAGATAATATAAATCTCATGCTATAGAAGGGATTGAAGTGGCTTCATTGCTGTGTGAATAGCACTTTTGTTTTTAAACATTTTTCCATTCCCTTCTATCCCCCTTTCATTGCATGCTCCTCAGACAATGACAGTGCTTAGCATTTCACATTTGTTTTCACACTGACTTTGCAGTTTCATGAAAACTCTGAACACACCAGTTCTACCTTTTGGTGTTTTGTACATTTGTTGTCTCCCTTGGTTCTTAAATTAACCTAGTTCATAAATTGAGCTTTATTAGGCTTCATTTATTTTCTATTGCTTCAAATTTGTGTCAAAAACTCTGAGGATACAGTCCCAGAGGAAACAACCTATTTCCCAAATTTAGATATTAATTTACCACTAAGCTTCCTGAGATTTAATTTTTTATTTTATTTATCTTTTGATCTTAGAACTCACCTTGGAAGAGAGGTCTGGAAAGGGTAGTATTCAGAGCGTTATCTTGTGTTTGGAAGGAAAATTCAAACGATGAAACCGTTCGTGGGAAATATTTATTGTTTGTCTGACCAGTGATTTCTGGGGAGTTTGATTCTTTTAGGCACCTGCCATTCTTGACATAGCCAGGGAGGATAATAGTGTACTGAGGTGGCAACCTGCTGAGCCAGCTGTGAGATCACCATTAATCTCCAGTCACGGTCCAGCTGTGAGGAAGAAAGTCTGCAACTGCGCCTCAGCACGGAGTGGCCAGCATCCAGACCAGCTCAGGCGGGCAGCCTCTTTCCTCCACTTCTCCTTTATAGTTTGTTTATTTGTTTATTTATTTTGTAGTGTAAGCACAGGTGCATGCACAGATGTGAGACAGCTGCTCAAAAGGAAAAACATCTCAGGAAGAGAAGCAACTTTTGTACAGTCATTAGGACTTATCCTTTAGATTTCACTAACTTAGTAAGTAATCATGTCACTCAAAAATGATTTTCAATACTTACTTGATTTTTTTTCAATAAGTTTACAGTTATTAGTACTTTTTTAAAACTCTGTTTTTAATCTTATAGCATTTGTTATCTTTAAATATATATATTTTATAAAACCACTCTGCCATGGCAGATGCCATAAGTAGCTTGTGTAATTGGAGGTGTAGAAAGGCCATTTTGTTCATAAATATTTGACTAGCTTGTCATGAAACCTAAAATTCCTCCTGGGGAGGCGTGCATTCCTTTTGTTAAAGCATTCTTTCCAGCCCAGTTAACATGTACAGATTGTCTTACAAGACAATCATTTTACTACAATCCTGCTATAAGAGAACCCTGGGGTGAACCAAAGCTTCAGATGACAGGGTGAAAGTCCTACCCCCGAAGGATCTGTGGTTTGTGGGAAAAGCCAGATTACCTCCTTGGACATTAAAATATTAGAACGAAGGGCATCTACACACATCATCATGGTTAGTCTGGAACACCTTCATAAATCCTTATAGTTAGTGGATGAATCTTCAAGCACTGGTCTTTGAGAAGTGCTTAAGGATAATTGAAAACTATAGTCTGATCCTGAAGGAACACAGCACTTGGAAAAAAACAAGATATTAAAGAACACCCTGTTTGTCATGGTGGCAGACACAAGCAAAACAGGAACTCCAGAGTTTGATTAGCCTGGGACATGTACTGTGATCCAGTTTCAAGAAATATTACACAGTACACACACAGACACAACCCACACACATATACAGAGAGAGAGAAGAGTAATAGAAAAATGTGTAATAGGTTCTGGAAACAAAGAACAGACTCAGGCTACTAGAATTGGTGAGGTGACCTGATGTTGCTACAGTGAGAGGATGCCTGGGACAAGCACTTGTGTGACAAGGCCAAATAAGTGGGCTGTTCTTGTCATCTGATCTGAAAAGCCTGATTTCTAAAAATACACATGAGTCAAAGAGAATAAACTCATTCTGTTTATTGTTTAAACCCCTAAATGAGCTAACAAATTCTGTGTCCAGATGACAACCAGGCAAACAAAACTATGGACTCATACAATCTGGTTTTGATTCCATCTAGATGTTTTAGTCTGATGTATTTCTGGATTTCCTTTCCTTTGCTGCTTCCACTTGGCTTTACAGTGGGAATGATGTGGATGACCGTCACGTGCCTGGTGTCTGGAAATTCCTGCAGATTTCATCAGGAGTTTTGAGAGAACAATAACTCCCCATCACTGTTTCCCTTCCATCAATGGTTGCTCATGGACTGAACCCCTTATTCTGTCTCTGGTGTCCCCATGGCTGCTCTGGGCTTCTTCTTGCCTGCATACTCTTTCCACCACTTTCCTCATGAACATTTCACTTCACTGGCCACTGGAATCCTTCTTCTTTGCATCCTCCAACTGTTCATGAAAGGCTTCCTTCCCTTTTGGTCCTGGAAACTGACCAGTTCCTGCAGGTGGAATGTTTATAGATGGAATGTTCTCTGCCACCCCAAAGGCCTCTGGGTAGAAGCAGCGCTATCTTCACTTCTTGTGCCCTGTAGATCATCTTCCCTGGGAAAAATCACAGTGTTTTTGCCCTTTGAATTTTTCTATTTGCTTTTATGAACTAGGAGACCCCTAGTTGTCAGGTATTTACATCTCATTTGTTGTTTTCCCTTTAAATCCAACTGATAGCGACAGTCAGGGTGACTTAGATATTTTTCATTACTGTTTTAATAAAATACTTCAGCATACTTTCTTTTTACTTTCCTCCTAGAGACCTTGATACACACTTTGTTCCGGATCCTCTGTGATTTTACTCTGGACACTGCAATCACTTGTAATAGTTTCTTCTTTGATGCACAGAAACATTCTTTTCTGTTACTTTTTTTCTGTTCTTTTATCAAATTACCAAACTTATAGTGACCTTTGCTGTTCTTGAATTTCATTTGCTCTTTTCTGTTCTTCTTCTCACGTATGGGTGTAAACCTGCATTTCTGTTTCTTCCTATCCTGCTAGGTTGCTATCATTTGTTATTTCACCTGCATTGCATCACATCCTCAGAATTCTTAAGTCTCTGTCCTTTTCTCTCAACCACCAAGTAGCATAGTAACCCAGATCAATAAACCTATGTCATTTCTTTAAAGTGGAAGTACTCAAGTGATACAACTGTGTGGAGTGCTATACCCAGAAATGCATGGGTGCGAACTTCAGATGCACAATGGTCCTGTTTGGCATTCCTTCCAGTGACCATGTTTAGCCTCTGACTTTGCCATCACGCTGTTTACATTCTCATTTCAAAAGAGGACATTGCCTCTGTCGTTACAGAAAAAAAGGATGGCTAAGCAAGAAGGAAGACCCTGGGTAAGATGATCAATCTTCACTCAGAAAGGCAAATGGGATGGACATCAGAAGAGGCAGAAAACAGGGAACAGGACAGGAGCCTAACACAGATGGCCTCTGAAAAATTCTACCCAGCAAGTATCAAAGTAAATGCTGAGACTCATAGTCAAACTTTGGGCAGAGTGGAGGGAATCTTATGAAAGAAGGGGGAAATAGAAAGACCCAGAGGGGATAGGAGCTCCACCAGGAGACCATCAGAACAAAAACTTTTGGGCCCAGGGGTCCTTTCTGAGACTGATACACCAACCAAGGACCACACATGGAGAGATCATAGACCCCTGCCCAGATGTAGCCCATGGCAGCTCAGTATCCAAGTAGGTTCCCTAGCAATGGGAACAAGGACTCTCTCTGACATGAACTCAGTGGCTCACCTTTTGATCACCTCCCCCTGATAGAGAGCAGCCTTACCAGGCCACGGAGGAATACAGTGCAGCCAGTCCTGATGAGACCTGATTCAGAGAGAAGGGGAGGAGGACCTCTCTTATCAGTGGACTTGGGGAGGGGCATGGGAGGAGATGAGGGAGGGAGGGTGGGATTGGGAGGAGAGGAGAGAGGAAGCTACAGCTGGGATACGAAGTGAATAAACTGTAATTTATAAAAAAAACAAATAAATTAAAAAATGATAAAAAATGAATGGGAGCTTTCTTGTTTACCTTTCTTTGAAAATTTAAATGCAGAAACAATCCCCTTTCTCTTCAGTTCCATCAGAAAAGTTGTTCTTTCACGGTAACTCCTTGCTGAGCTTCTGTTCTTTCTCTTACCTCAGAACTGCAGCACTGCTTTCCAGGGTGGTATTCTCCTGTGTACTTTTAGCCTCCTCATCTTGTAACTGTCTTTCCTCAAACCTAAACCTATGCCCCATCTCTTTCCCTTCCCTCAGTCTCTGGGTTCTTCAGTTGCCTATAGTTAGCAAGCGATTACTTCACTTAGACATCTGCACATTCTCTTACCCTGACCACTGTGAAAATCTACTCTCTTCTAACCCTCCCTTTTTTATCTGCTGTGCAGTACTTAAAGCTCTTTCACCCTTCTGTCTGCTTTCTGAAACAGTGCCCTGAAATTTCTTTCCTAAGAGATGTGCTTTTTTTTTTTTTTTTAAGATTTAGTGTGTGTGTGTGTGTGTGTGTGTGTGTGTGTCCACATGCGCATGTGCGCATCTCATCTTAGATGGTTATGAGCCACCACATGGTTACTGGGAAATGAACTCTGGAAGAGAAGACAGTGCTCTTAACCACAGAGCCATCTCTCCAGCCCCCCTGCTCAGGTGCACTTATTAATGATAGAAGGCTTAAATTTCTTGAAAACACAAACAAACAAAAACCCTGCTCTTATGACCACACACATTCTTCCTTTCTTCTCTTCTGTTGAAAAACATGGGTGTCCATTGGCTCAAAGCTAATCCTGCCCTTCCTATCTGAATGTTCTCCACTGTATGAACTCTTTCTCTCTATGTTGACCCATTCTTGTACTGTACCTGTTGTTCTGTCTTGTTATCACCTCTTGAATCCTTATCTGCTCTGAGTCAGTTTACTATCCTCAAAACCATAGCTTTGGAACAGCCTCCTGGCAAGTCAGTTTGTTTGTTTCTAAGCTGCTGAACTCAGCCTTGTAATACACTGCCACAAGTTTCACGCATTGCTGCTTACTGACCTTTTTATCCTTTGTCTTGCAGTGGCCACTTCTATCCCTGAACACACCCTCCCAGCTCTTACATGAAGTATCTATCTGTTCTTGACCTATACTTATTCATTCCCCACAATGCCAAAAGAGTGACTTTCTTAACAGAATATCATATCATGCCATTTTCTTGCTTAACAATTCAACAGCAGCTTTTGATTGGTTTTAGGTTTATAGAAAATTTTTTTTAAAAGAACACTGAGGTCCACTTTGGTCTGAGCTCTACTTTTCTTTCAGGTAGCAGCTTTGACTGCGTGTTTTGTGTTTCCTTTGTTGATGTCTTCACAAATGAGGAAATGAAGTTGAGAGCCAGGGAATGCTACCCACAAAGCTAAGAACCAATGACTTATAAGCTGATATTTGGTTAGGCTCTTTGGAGTTTTAAAAATATTTATTTACTTTCTCAATATAAATGGCCTGTGTGTTCTCTGCACAAATGTGAACATTCCAGGTCTTTGCTGAAGACAATCTTTGTAAATAAGTTCCGGTTTACAAGTTAAGAGTCATAAAGTGATCTGAAGCCCTCTTCTGACCTGCACGGGCATCAGGCACTCACATGGTACACGTACATACATGCAGGCAAAACACATAAACAGTGCTCATGTGCAAAGTTCACTATCCTTGAGACAATGACAGAGAGCAGCAAAACATACATAAACAGTAGTAAGGTTTTCACTACTTATTTCTTTGTAAACAAAATGATCTGTGTCTTTAGTGTATAAAAATGAATCTCCTAATTATGATATCTCAGCTCCTTTAAGCATCAAAATTCTGAGACTGGCATAGTCTTCATATGTGTTTTCTAAAGAACTGCCTTAAAAAAGGGACAGCTACTGTAGGATAGTCACTGTTCTTCCTTCCTTCCTTCCTTCCTTCCTTCCTTCCTTCCTTCCTTCCTTCCTTCCTTCCTTATTTTCTTTTTCTTTCATTCTTCTTCCTTCCTTTCTTAGATCTATTTATTTATTATTTTATATTTTTGTGTGTTTTGCCTGTACATATGAACCATATCCGTGCCTGGTGCCTGTGGAGGTCAGAGGAAGACATCCGCTCCCCTGAACTTGAGTTATGGATATTTGTGAGCCACCAAGTGGGTTCTGGAAACTGAGGCTGTTTCGAGAACAACAAATGCTCTTAACCCCTGAGCCATCTTTTCATCCCCAGGATGTTTACATTCCAGTATAAAGGCACATTAATTTCTGATTAGGGAGCCGGCACTCTAAATTTTGACTTGACATTTAATAGGTTTCTTTTTGACTATAACTTGTGAGTTCCTTACAACACCCACTTCAGAAATCACCTGTAATTACAATTTTGCTTTTCCTCTGTACTGTTGAAATGGAAGTCTGCTCCCCAAGATCCAATTATCAGCAATCTCTTAGTCTTTGCAGGTAGGGAGAGCCTAGCTTTGTTAAGGACCAACTAGTAAACAGCGGATGGCCTCTTCAGTTCTGCAAATGTTTCCTCTAGAGGCCTCCAAGTACTTTCTCATCATTTAAAAACTCAGTGAGTTGAGTACAGTCTTATTTCCTTATTGCCACAATACTGACTAACTTTTTCTCTGCCAGTTTTAGTGGTTTCCTGGTACAGTTTTTATTTATGATTCCCACTTATAAGCGCATTTATAAAATGCACATCATGACACAGATACTCTCCTTTGGTTCTTTTCATCTCACTTGTTGAAAATAAATCCCAAGGTTAGTAATTTGTATACAGGAGAACAAGAATAGTCAAAGATCTTGCAAATCAGTCCAGGGAGCGTTGATTTCTTTATATTCTCCTAAACAGATCCGGGCAAAGCTTTGCAGTTGGGTGAATATTTCTCTTTCTTTTCTGGGAAGTATAGATTAGTTTCTCTACAACATTTTCCTTAGCACAGAGGAACAGAGAGCATTGTTTACCTTGCCTTGAGTTATTTTATGACACGGTTTCATTTGTCTCTCTAAGAGAAGGATGAGGCCATTCAGCCCACCAAGCTCTTTCCCTTTTAATGCATCCTGGAGAACATTTAATTGCTTCTTGAATGACCCCCAAGGTCTTCCTAGAATGAGCTTGTTGTCTTCTTTGTGGAGAAGACCATCCCCATTTCATTCAAACTCATTGTGACTTAATTATAGGATACATATAATAAATTGGAGGCAATCAGTAATCCTTAATCAAACAGGGTAAATTTGTTTCACATGCAAGACACAGTGGACCCTTGTGAAATAGATGGCACACTTTCATTTACTGCATGATAGCCAGATTAATTAACTCACCTGATAGCTGTGGTTCCAATTTCCCAACTACAAGTCAAGTTTATTTTATGGTTGTCCCTCTTTCCCCATTTTCCCACCTTTCTACAAAACAGACTTTTAACAGACAGTTACATTAAAAGATTAAAATTTCTTCTTACAGATATTAATTCGTCTTTATAGAAAATGAAACATTTATTCACCTAACACCAGCATAAGGACACATGTACTTCATATTATATTATATTATATTATATTATATTATATTATATTATATTATATTATATTATATTATATCATATCATATCATATTATATATGCACACACATACGCCATACTCAATAACTCCTACTCATTAGAGAAAAGGATAGAGTTTCTTTTCACATGGAATTGCCTTCATTGAAGGTCTATTATGGGTATGAGATCACTGAGTCTATTTTCCAAATTTCATAGTTTCTACAAATCTCCAGCAGTGCCTAATCACTTTCTAGAGCAGAGCTTTTCAGCTGTTTGGTTTCTGCTGTCTGTTTTTCTTGAAAATTAGTGTGAGAGATTTAATTGATTTATGTTCATTTATCTTGCAAAAAGTTGAGAGTTTTATTATTATTATTAAATTTAAGTGCCTGTTTAGTGCCTCTCATTGTGTATCCTGATTACTTTTGGTGACTTGGTGTAACATTTAATAACTATTAGTTTTCTTTTGAAGAGTTCTTAACCAGGAAACAAGAGTTCTTACAGCTACATAGATAATTAACTTGAAGCTTGTCTGTCTCCTGAGAGACATCAAAAATGTAAATGAGGAACTTAAACCTTAACAAGACATGCTAAGGAAATCACTAAAGTTTTATCACATGAAAGCTAAAATCCACAGTTAAAAAAATATCAATATGCTTTGAAGGACTAATATATGCTTCCTGCTTAGGATTTGTGAAATGCATGTGCATTAAATTCTTTTTCAAAGCTTCAGGAGCTAGGCAGATCTGTTAACAAAAAGCTGAAAGTAGGAAGAAGAAAAAAAATTAAAAAAACAAGAACAGAAACCACTTTTAAATGTTCTGCAATGCTTACCATATTATTGAGCTTCACAAATATTTAATTACCCTACATAAATTTTCTCCTCTATTTTACAAATTCCTCATTTGTAGTACCTAACATCCTTTCAATCTTTTAATCATACTGCTTTTCAGAGCTAACCAATAATTGATATCTTTGGTCTGTTTTTATTATTAAAGACATAAAGAGGGAAGTGTCATTCATGTTTAATGTTTTAAACTTGATTAACCAAATCTCTTCATTTTTCTGTCCATGCTTATATTACATAATGTAACTACAGGGAAATATGAAGAAAAAAAGTGATATTCCTGTACTAGGTTTTTAAAGGGAGAGAAAATATTCTCTTATTACTAAAAGTTTAAATCACCAGAATTATATATATGCACACACACATATGTATACAAATATATCACACATAAAATGGACAGATTATCTTTTCTTGAGATGCAGCAAAGCTAGCGAATGAAATTCATAAAAGCAAAGAATCTATTTGCCAGTTCTCAAAAGCTATTGTTTTCATAAATAGTAAATTACCTTTTGTATGTTTTTTTGTGTGAAACGCCTTAAGACAAGTTACTCTCTTCTCAGTGGACTGTATCTGTGTAATGAATAACTTGGATTCTTTGGCGAAATCTGCAGTTGGGTGTGTAGACGGAATATGTGTTGCTCTGGACGGCCAGCAGGAAATAACCTCCATCACACAGTTCAAAACTGACCTCTGACTCAGCCTTGATTAGAACCTGCTTCTGTAGCTCAACTGTGGCGGTGGCATTTACTCTGTGTTTGCTCAGGGATGCAAGTGTAGTGGCCGGCCTTTTGCTCTGCAAGGCTGAGCCTAGCCATCCTGGTCTAAGAAGGGCTACAACCTGGATTCACCTGGAATGACCAGCTTCTCCTAAGGACATGTCTTGATGGCTATGCAAACATATCAAATAGTACTTTGCCAGGAAAAGTGGTCATCTGTGGGCTTGGTCTGTTCTCTAGAGCCACAATTCAGTGAGTGCTTCCTATGCTAACTGAGCTTGATGAAAGGTACAGTGGCCCAAAGAGAGAGGCAGTGTGGAGAAAGGCCCACTTTCTCACCCCACAGCTTTCTTAGGGTTTCTCTACACCCTACTGTTTCTCAAAGGATAACGTACACGATTCTGTTCGTAACACCACTATAAATTTTTAAGGACAATTACTTTTTTTAAGGTCTTGTCAAGCGTCTTATGAGCACGACCCCCCGAAGAGCACCGCAGTGGCCCTAGGCCATCTGCTGCTTATCTCTGAGTGCCATGCTCCAAATCTCTGCAGGGGGTGGGAGAGGTTTCTCTCCTCAAAGAACTTTTCAGCTTCGCAAGGAGATAAAGTTCATATTGTACATATTCACTGACTGTGTGGGGTGGATTAAGTTGCCTGTTGACATCCGACCTCTCTCCGGCATCTTTCAGAACAGTCAGTGTTTGGAGTACGCACAAGCAGCAGCTGGCTTGTACGCAGCCTCTGTCCAGTAGCTGCGTTTGGAAGATTCATGTTCTCCCGCGATCCTCTGTTGTCATCCTCTCCTAACGAATTAACCACATCTCCGTGGAGTGAAGTGAAACAGGTCACCCTAACAACAGCAACAGCTAACAGCAGCAGCAGCAGCAACAGTATCATCAACCACAAGAACAGTGCTTCTTTAGCGCAGAGGGACCTAAACGATTGTGAACCGTCAGTTCAGTGAGGTGAGATCAAAAACAAAAAAATTGGACGTCCATTAACGTGTTGACTTATAAACAGCTGGGCAGATCACCTCATTCTTTTCATGGTGCATTAGCTCACTCCTCCAGAAGAGGAAGATATTAACAGAAATGAAAGGTTTTTTTTTCCCTTTCTGTTTATTTATTTATCTGTTTGTTTGTTTGCTTGTTTGCTTGAGACAGTGTCTTACTATGCAGCCCTGGCTGTCCTGGAACTCAAAGAGATTCCACCGACCTGTTACAGGCCATGTGGGCACATGGAATTGGCTTCCAGGTTGTTAAAGCCGCTGATGTAGGTGATGGGAACCAAATTCTAGTCCTCTGGAAAACAGCAAGAGCCCTCAACCTTCAAGCCAACTTCCCAAGCCCTGGTTTTAATGTTTGTACTAAACATCAAAGATGCTTTGTAACTATCTCTCCCCTTCCCCCTCCTTTTTCTCTCCTCCCCTTAATTTTTTCTTTCCCCTCCTTTCATCCTCCTCCCACCTCCTCCTTTCTGACAGAGTCTCAGCTAGCCTCCTGCATCAGCCTCCTATGTAGTATTATTATCATCGGGAGCCTCTAATACTTCAGGCTCTCACCACAAATAAGCACTTTAAAGGAAATCTTATGTTTGGGAAGATATACATTTTTGAATGCTTCTGGGCAAGTTTCAATTTGTTGAGTTCAACGAATTGTCTATAATTGCTAACGTAAGAACAATTAGACAATAAAGCTTTCTCCATTTTTATTGAAAATTAGAGCTGTCATTGGCTGGCCTCAGTCTCTTGCTGTGCATTTCTTGCTTCAGATAATCACTTGCGAAGCTTGTATTTTGATAAATAGAAAAGCTGAAATACATTTTGCGATTGCACTTAATATAATCAAGCTTAATTACAAAAAGGTAAGGGCACCTATTCATAGGGTTGAAGATTATTTCATGACTGAGAAACTGGTAGTTTCAATTTGAAAATGATTGCAAAAACATTTAAAATTCACTGAAATTTACTCGACAAATGTTTATCCATTGTTACAATAACCAAATTAATTATCAAGTGACACCTTTGTTTCAGGAGCCTAAAAATTATATGACAAACAGGAACTTAGTAATTAATCAACTGAACCCATGCTTTATCTTATTTTGTTTGGTACTGAAAGTCAAGAGGACATTATGCAGGGATAATGATGAAAATCCCATTCTTCAGGCTGATTTCTCATGATGCTTTCCTTATAACCTCAACATTGTATATTAATGAAGTAATATTTCTTAGTGCACTATGATTTAATCTAGTAATTTGTTTCATAAACTTGCTTTTGACCTTGTTTGCATACAAACACTTTCTTTGCTTTGATTTTTTTTTCTGACACAATGCCCAATGTTCAGTATAAGAAAAGTGTAATTGTAGTTTTGTCCTTTATAAAACAGGACAAATAAATGTCAAAATCAAATGGTAGTATCCCCCAAGGGAAAACATACTTCAGTGATGAAATACTCTTCCTTCCGATTGCCATTCCTCTGAACATCCAGGTGAAACTGCCTCAGGCCCTAATCAAATGCTGTTTATTTTCACATAATAGAAAGTCTGCTATTAGATTTTAGAATGTAGGAAGAGAACTATATAGTCTTGAAATGGTGAATTATGAAAACATGTGTATACCGGCTCATGTACAGCAGCTAATACTCAGCACACTTTGATGGGGCCCACTTCTAATGCACATATCTGCTTGCAGTGCTGATGGGTTAATTGCCAGTTTAATTCTTTGCTTCATAAAAATCCTCACAAGTGGCATACTGCTATTTCCTATGCTCCTTGAAAATGCTGTGATATTGATAAAATGTCATCTTCCTTCTTGGGAATGACGATAACAATCAACTTCGCAAGGCGATCATTAAGGTATCTGGGAGAAGGTAGCAATCTGAGGACAGAGCTTTGTGTTGGAACTGTTTGTAAAATTAATATAGCAAAGACAAGATTTTCTTACCAGAATATTTCACTCCAGATAATTTGAAAGCCTGTATTTTAAGTCATATTATTTATTTTCAGAGAAAATTCTTTAATTTGTAAAACTCCGGTTATTTTGGTTTTTAGTTAGTTTATCAGAAAGAAAAAAAAGTGTTACAATATTCTCTTAAAATCTATAAAGTGAAAATGAAACATTTTCAATTCCTATTATATAAAAAGATATGTAGTCTCTCTCTCTCTCTCTCTCTCACACACACACACACACACATACACACACACACACATACACACACACATATACACACACACTCTACATAAGAAATTCAGGATGACTTTTAGAAATAATAAAAATTACATGGACATTTGAACACTGCATTCTAATTTTGCTGTTGTTAGTTTAAAATATCCACTTCCACATAAAACTCCACAAGTCTTCCTTCTTAAAACTGAAATTCTATGCTTAAGTGGTAAGGGAGTTTGCTTGAGTTCCAATTATCCAAGCCTCATATTGATTGTTAATTTTCATTAGATTTGGCATGGGGACACAGCAAATGCGAGTGTGTCTCATGTAGTCATAATAAATATTGTTTCTAAGCACAAACTAAATTAGAGAGAGTGATTGTCTGTTTGAAATCCCTGTGGTCAGAAAGAAGAAGGGCTAACTGAAGCGTGAGGAACTGATGGAAGCTGTGAGTTTGTTGTCTACATTTGAATTGGAGGAGCTCCTAGGGGAAACTGAGTTGCTTGCATTGGAGTTCTGGAAAGAGCAGTTGTTCTCTTTTGCTGATGACATCCTACGTGGAGGGAGAAGAACAGCCAGTGTTTAGAAACGTGTCAGCGGACTTCCGTGTAACGAAGCTGATCTTTGCGGTAATGAGAGTGTTCCGTGCTTCAGATCGTGGCTTCTGAAAAATAATGATTATAGAGAATATGACCCCGTGTGGATGCAAAAATAATAATCACAACACCACCTCGACTTTGTTCTGTTATCCAATAACAAGAGCACAACCGACAGCTGCATTGTTGTCATTTGATGGTATCTTGAGATCATTCTTTGCTGCTTAAAAGAAGCAGGATTTATATGTCTTGGAAATAAAAGCTCTATCTTTCACTTTAGAAGAAAGGTGGAATATGCCAAGCGATACTAATTCTTAAGCTACAGGATTCCCAGGCAAAGTCTTCTACTCAAGAGGCTGGCAGTTCACCAGACACATTAGAGTCCCAATGGGCAGCAACAGTGTCTCCCTCTTGTTCCTGTTGTCAGCGTCCACAGGCTCAGTGGGGCCAGTGAGCATCCTACGCCTATCATCAGTGTGGTTGGAGGTATGAACCCGAAGTGTACCTCCGCTGGTCATGGTTTCTGATCTTTTGGAGACCATGAATTGAAGCTGTATTTTTATTTACTCATTACTGAGCCACATGGCTATGAAGATCTCTTGCCTAGTTTCATGTGACCCACATGATCAGAGATGTTATAGTAGATGAGAAAACTTTTCTTCATAGAGAACAATCTGGTTACTTCCTTGACTTAGACAAGCTCTGTTCTCAAATCCACAATACATAAGAGTTAGTGTTTCATTTTCTATTTGTGTCCTCATTTGAGAGGGAATGTGACTTTTTTTAGTGACAATATTGTTAAGGGTCCCTTTGAGGTCTCTGTGGCTTGGGACGATACCACTTACTATTGCCTGTAGGAAGAAGTAGGAGATTGTGATGGCTGATTTTTACAGTTCACACTGTGAAAGAAGAGGGAAAGGATATTTCATTTCAATCACTGTATCCTTGTCAAAGTCCTGCTAGAGCCAAGCCCCAATAAGCAAGAAGGGCTGTAGATGTGGATCGATTCCAATTTCATGAAACCTTCAGGAGAGTTATATATAATGTTTAAGTGAAATTAACAACTCATTCCTTTTGAATATGACAGAACAACAAAGATTAAAGATTAAAAAAAAAAAAAACCAATAACAACCATGTACCAGTTTAGGTTTCTTTACAGGATGCAGGGAGCAAGCAATAGTCTTTAGCTCAGCTGTAGAGTTCCATGGATGGGAAATAAAGTGTACTGTTTGCCAACTATTAATCAGCCATAACTAGTCCTGCACTGCAGCAGTCACTCTTTGGGACTGAACTTCTTCTTTATCACCAAACTCTTAAAAGTGCTGATATGCGATACCTCTGATTAAGACATTTATATTCTGAATATATAAACTATTATCAAAATAACTCTGTAAACATTAAGACATTGTATCAGATATCTTAGAAATAAAAGTTGCTAAGCCTAATTTCTCATTATCAAAGTGCCAATTAAGATACAATAAAATATATATACATCATAACCTATTAAAATGACAACAATAAAGAGTCTGGTGATATCAAGACTGGGTAAGGGTACAGATGAATTGCACCTCTGTCAGGTTTTCAGAATGGTTGAAAAATAAAGATTAGTTATTTTGGAAAATAGGTTGGTATCTACTTTAGCAAATAAAATATTCCATTACTTCAGATATTAAACAGATATTTCATGTTTGGGCAATTACCCAAAAGAAATAATAGTGCATGTTTTATAAAGACTTTCACGTGATTGTTCACCACGGCTTTTTTTAGAAACTCAAATGTCCATCAGCTGGTGATAGGTAAACAAATTGTAGCACATCCATAAAATAAAATCACTCACAGTAAAGAGTGAAATACTGATGTGAATTTCAAAATAATTGCATGAAAAAAGGAAGGGAACAAAATAAAGATTGTAAGCTACATGATTCCATTTATGTAAAATTCTAGATATATTGGAGAAAAGCCAGTGCTTATTTAAGGCATTTTATTAGTATCACTTAATAAATACACTTGTGGCTCATTTGGCTTTATTTTCACATGTAGGGAAAGTACAGAGACTATAGGGGGAACTGGCAAAGATTAATTTGAAAATAGTTCAAGGAAAGACCTGGAATGGTAATAATTTCACTTCCTTGGTTATGATGGTGGCTTCACCTACTAATATATCATCCAAACTTATCAAATTTTCTTTCTTAAACATATACAGTACATTGCATGTCAATCTAAATTTCCAAGCATATTTTTATTTAATTGAATGTGTGATGCACAGCCATTACATTGATTACAAATACTTGGAAATGAAAGAATTTTATAGGAAAAATAAATGGTCTCTTTCTTCTTCCTCTCTATATTTTGTCTAATTTGTAAATGATTGTACATCTTTGGTGAAATTGGTCGGTCACATACATTGAAATATGTGAGAGGAAAACATAGATTATAATATTTCTTAAGGGGAAACTCTGGTCTTTGGCCACTTGGGAAATCCATTTTTTTTTCATGGAAGCTTTTACTACATTCAACACATCAGAAATTAGAGACTCTAGCTATCTTTTATTTAAAACATGTTTGCTTAAATTACAAGTTATTTTACAGCTAGACATATGAATGCCACGTGCTATGTCAATCGTACATTATGAATCAAGAATGTTTAAAAATACCCCGCAATTGTAGAAATGTGATATGCTTATAGAGAAGTATAATTTAAACCCTTTCAGTCATCTTGCTGATGTTAAATGGAGCTATCTGTAGTTCTTGTAGCAGAAGAGACTTGTGTCTTGAACGCATTTTAAATATGTGCCAAAGTTAACCCCTTTTAAGGGCACCATTGAATTGATAATTTCAAACAGTTTGTCAAACTCAGACATGTTCCAGAGAGGGTAGGGAAATCTTGAATACATCATTTAGTATATTTTATAATGTCATTTTTTTGAGTATTCATATTTACTTTGACTGCTTATCCTACTGTACCCAAACAATGAATAAATGAACACTTGGTTTCTACATTCTTTTACTACACAGTGCTAAGTGTTAAAGTTAATGTAGTTGGATGCAAGTCATATCCTGTCATTACCTCATTGATTTGATAGTTGCCAAATGCTGATCATGATGAACTTAAACTACCTATATCTCTAACCGCAAACACTCCTGATATAAAGCAATTTCACTGTACATCAAAGAGAAATGATATGGTCACACACATTACGTGTAAAGTGGTGAACAAATTTGCTTGAATTTTGGGACACTGTTAGTTCTGTGAAGAAAACCTCGATTTCTTATAAAAGGTCCTGATTTTTCAGATCTTTACTTGAACAAGGAGATTTAATTCATCTGTTACTTTATGAAGCATTTTGATGTGTTGAAAAACTGCTACTTGTTTGCAGACGCTGTCTTCGTGGCATTCTTACATGATTTCATGCTTTGCTGATGGAAAATTAGACCCTTGTGTATTCTAAAAGAATAGAAGATCGCTATAGAATCGAGATGCAATTGCCTCAGGACATTCTGTTGACAGCTAGAAATATATACAGACAAAGCAATGTCACCGGATGCTAATGTGAACTATACCCACTGATAAGTACTGTAAATCCCTATAAAAGGAAAAGCCAAACCTTTCACTGAACTGGGTTTTTTTTTTTTTTTAAACTGAGTGAGGAGTGAATTTCCACACTTTCATACAAGGAAACCTTAATGAATATTTCATAATTACATTATGTCCGTGAATTCATAAATATGATCCCAGTGGCTGATTTATCCAGATGAAACTACTTATAGATATGGGATAATTCATTCTTGTTATTTATGTATTAGACTAATAGTAAGGTGTCTTTCAGAATACCCAGGATGAATCATTTATTTCTTGGATTTCTTTGTACCATGCAAGTTCTTACATAATAATTTCCTTGTCTGTTAGAAGTTCTCAGTTTTTCCCAGTGTGAAATTGAATGAGAGGTATACTGTAATTTAGCTAACAATACTGTGTACCAGTAATAATATCTCTGATCCGACCTCATAGAAAATTCTAGTAGGCGATGTCAAAACAGCGAGAGAAGCCGCACGAGCTTCCCTGGTCTTTAAAACTTTCCGAGTCATCTTTAATAACCATGACAAATTTTTGGCAGAGCAAGCTTCCAAGCAAAGGGGCAACTTGGAGGCCAGTGAACCAAGTTCTGCGATGATGACCTGGCTGAATTCCCACATGAAACTATTTACCTTGCAATTCAGGAAACTTCTCTTTGCTTAGCAACAGAGAGAGGAGGCACAAATTGAGGTTGACTGATCCTGTGCCGTTTCCAAAGACCTGTGACACTTTTTACCTCACGGCTGATCTATTCAGTAAGGAAGAATGTACTCTAAGTCTGGCACAGAGGTCCTTGGTGTTGTGAATGCTGCGGGTGGGTTTGGCACCAGAGCGATTTTCCATTACTGTGCTGCTGTAAGAAGAGTGGAAACATTTTTTTTTTTTTAACCGAACATGCAAGTAGGCAGGCTGTGTGTAGTGTTCCTTGAAATGAGTCTGGCAAAACAAAACAAAGCCCTTCCTTGTTTCTTCTAATTGTCACCCTCTGAAATGAACTGTAAGTGAAACCTGGTAAGCAGAAATGTCGGGACTATTTGGTTTTCCTACAGCAAATGCTTCATGGTTTTCAGCATCAGAGAGCTGTGTCCTGCCAGGTTTTAGAACTGACTGAACAGAAGGAATATAGAACAGTCCTTGAAAATTATAGCAGCTATTCACAGTGAAGAGAAAAAGAAAAAGGAAGACTGGCCTAGAAAGTCTGGTGTCGAGTGAGTCGTTCTGGAATTCCTGCTCAGGGCCTGAAGAGAACAGATGAACCAGGGGTAACCTTCACAAGAGAAGTCCTGTTCTGCCATCCTGGCCTGGCTCCAGTTTTTAATCCTGCCAGAGGCAACTGTTGGAGCACAAATTGAGCACAACAAACAGAGAAGCACAAAACTCTGGAATAAAAAAATCAAAGTTTCCAGGTCCATCATTCCCTGTTTTAAATCAAATAATGAACTAAAACAGGATGATGTCTGGATGTCCACATGTTTCTACAAGTAAACTGAGTTCACATGGATTGAATTTAGCCAATATTAAGCCTTTGCCATGCCAATTTAGCAAACAACCTCCCCAGTTTTAAAATGGGGAATTAATTACTAATAGATAAATAACTTCAAACATAACCTGAATGAATCAAGATCCTATGAAGACAAATACAATGACTTTATTTGGAAAAAAAAATTTTCAAGAAAGAAGGAAGGTATTATCAAATAATAATGAACGAAAATGGCGCTAAAAGATAGAAAATTATACCTCAATTTCATTGCTGTTATTGTTTGATCTGATGAAACAGTTGAACGGACCCTGCTACGGAAGACAGAACTTCTTACTGTGACTCCAAGCTAAGCCTCCTTCCTGTGTGACTGATACGTCATGGGGCCCTTCCTATCACAGCCACACTGTCACTATTATTCCCAACTGGTACCTGCTTCTGTGTGAGCACCCCAGCCCTCACCCTAATTTGTTGTATTATCCCCACTTAATTTTCTTAAAATATATGCTATTGTGTCAACCTTGTTAGAAGCATTCCCATTACCTCCTGGCAAAAGTAAAATCAGATATTCTACAGTCAAGAACTATGCTCCCATTTAAAGCTCCTCCTTCTCAAACAGCTTGCTTACTGAAGCTTACAGCATTATTCTTGCGTTCAAGCTTTGGATTAAGACATAGTCTGTTCATTTTGCTTTTGCTCTTCTTTGCCTTAAATAAATATTTTCATTCACTCATTCCACAAAGAAGATATTGAATTAGAAGTCATGGAGGACCTCAAGAAGGAAGTGTCATTTGAACTGATACAGGGATGTAGGCATAAGGTTATTATTGTATAATTCAAATGCTGATTTCTCTATCCCCCTTATCTGGTTGAAACCCTTGTTCTGAGAATCTCCTGTCTCAATGTGGTGTAAACATTGCTCTCCAATTGTTCCCTGGTATGCCAATAAAACAGCTTATAGCCAATCTCTGAGCAGGGGAGTGAACAGGGCTGTATTTCCTGCCAGCCAGGGGAGGAGGAAGTTAGAAGAGGAAATAGGGTATTGAGCCATGCTTAAGGGGAAGAGGTCCAAGAGACATCAGGAGATTCAGCTGGAGCAAGGAAAAACACAAAGTGCAAGTATCTCTGAAATTAGCACCGGGGTTAAGAATAGAGTAATAACTGCTCAATTATTATGTTGTAAAGCTTATTATTGAATAAATCTGAAAGATTCTCAAGGATTTGTGTGATATCCGGCTTAAGAGAGGAACTAAGGAACAAACACAGTTTTATAAAAATAACTGTAACACATGGATGCAAGAGCCAGGCATGCTAAAATATGAGGGGAAACTTTTAGGGAGTTACAGTCATTAAATCTAGAAGCAGAAAGCAACCTGGCATGCTCCTTAAAAGAAGAAAACACAATGAAACCTAAGGGGTGAGTTGAACTTTGAGTTAATTGACTTTTCTACATCAAACATCTGAAGTCTACTCTCAAATTGATTATTTTCTCAACATAATATTTTTTTTAATTTATTATTTGGACTTTCACACAATGCACCCCATCAAGCTTGCTTCCTATTTCTTCCAGGCCTACTCTCTCACCCTTTTGGGCACCCCCAAAAGAAAAATAATTAAGAAAAAATATATATAAAATCCAACTTGGGTTGTCCATGTGTGCATTGGACTATGGTCAAACTCCCAGTGGCTAGCCACTGAAAGAGAACTGAGTCCTTTTCGGTTCCCCCCATTCCCACCAGAAGCCATCAACTGGGAAGACATGCACTTCAACATCTTTATCACATTTTTAAGGACTGTCTTCAGTGGCTTCCTGTCTACATGACTCCAGACCCAGAGTTGAGAACAAGATGTATTGAAGGCTTCTGCAACCACCAACTCCCCACTCTTAACTTTTAGAACAATCCTAAATTAATGCAGATAGTGTTAGATTTTCCAATGCATGCCATACTGCTTAAGTTGTATTTTGACTTTAAGAAGTGATAAAAACAAAGCAATGGCAGAGCATGGTGGCACACACCTGTAATCCCAGTACTCTGGGAGGCAGAGGCAGGCAGAGCACTGTGAGTTCAAGGCCAGCCTGGTCTACAAAGTGAGTCCAGGACAGCCAAGGCAACACAGACACAAAGAGAAACCCTGTCTCAGGAAAAAGAAAATCAAAGCAGTGACTGGCTCTGCAGCTCCCCCAAAATGGTCCAGGGTGCAATACAAAAGAGAGTTTTTAAGCACTCTCCCGAAATGATACAGAGATTTAAAATACAGACAAGATATTTATGTAGCTATAGAAAGGTAATTCCAAAATTCAGCGGAAAATGAACTAGAATATATAAAACAGAAGAAAAAGCAGGGGAAAATCAGCTTATCCAAATTCATGATTTGTAGGTCCCTGTTTTTTATATACCATGTATCATTTGTTTATCCTAAGCAGGAACATGTGAGTCATTAAGTTTCCTTACATTGCTGTATAAGGATATATTTATATGTCCTTAGTGTTAACATGGGAGCAGACATATAAATCAAGGAAGATTGATACCTCAGGAAGAACCCCACACAAGTTTTGACAGATGATTTTTTTTTTACATAAGTGCAAATTTCGTATAATGTAGGACGAATAGTATTATTAAGAAATGGTGCTGGAAAGATGGGCTATGTGAGGCATTACCTAATAAAGGATCCTCAATAGAAACCTCACAATTTTAATAAGAATTAACTCACGTTTTACCCCAGATTTTCGAGGAAAACATAAACTGATATACTTATCAGAAGACACTCTTGGCATGTAGGCTAAGAAAACTGGACACCCAAAGCCCAACCCACAAAATGAAGCTGGTGAGATGGACTGCGTTCAAATCTAGTACCTTTGCACAGCGCCTGCCCCTGTAGAGAGGAAAGGCTGATGCATTTTTGAGCAAAATATATGTGAAGCAATTAAAGACCAAGACCTGCAATATATTTAGCACATTTTGAACTCTAATAAAATAAAGACAAACATGATATATGGGCAAAACATATATATGTGTGATATTTCCATGCTATAAAATATTATTCAGCAGGAAAACGAGAACAGAGCAGGGAAGATGGTAAACCCAATGAAATACATACTGTCCAATCATGAGGGCCTAGGGATAGTTTAAAGCAACCCTGTAAAAGGTAAGTTGTGTTGACATGTGGTTGTAATATCAAGGTAGAGGAAGCAGCAGTAGGTAGATTTCTAGAGTTCTTTGGCCAGGCGATCTAGATTCACTGAAGATCCCTGGATTCTAGTGAGAGAGACTCTCTTTAACAAGCTAAGCAAAGCGAAACAAAAGTAGGAAAGCACCCAGGGTTGACTCTGGAAACCCACGCAGAGTAGACAGGTTCTGTTTCTTGATTGCATGTCTATGTAAATATCTTTGTTGTGATCTTCCACTATAGCTCTATAAGATGTTACTATTACGGAAGCAGAAATAATGCCCCACTTCTCTTCCTGTACCCTTAAATTTTCTGCCCTGTCACTCCCTGGAATTCCTTTTTTTTCAGATTAAGAAACAGTTTTCTTTATTTAATTTCATATTTTCATAAATGATATTCAATTTCATCACTGAAATAATGCCAGTGAGTGGCATTATTTCTTTTTAATACACATTTTTTTTCCTTTTTTAAAATTTTTCATCAATTACACTTTATTCATTCTGCATCCCCCCATAAGCCCCTCCCTCCTCCCCTCCCAATCCCACCCTCCCTCCTCTCTCTGCATGCATGCCACTCCCCAAGTCCACTGATAGGGGAGGTTCTCCTCTCCTTTCTGATCTTAGTCCATCAGTTCACATCAAAAGTGGCTGCATTGTCCTCTACTATGGCCTGGTAAGGCTGCTCCCCCCTCAGGGGGAGGTGATCAAAGAGCAGGCCAATCAGATTATGTCAGAGGCAGTCCCTCTTCCCATTACTATGTAACCCACTTGGACACTGAACTGCCATGGGCTACATCTGTGCTCTCAAACAACTAGTAATAGCGCTTCCTCAAGATCCAGCCATACCACTCCTAGGCATATATCCAAAAGAGGCTCAAGTACACAAAAAGGACATTTGCTCAACCATGTTTGTAGCAGCTTTATTTGTAATAGCCAGAAGCTGGAAACAACCCAGAAGCCCCTCAACTGAAGAATGGATGCAGAAATTGTGGTACATCTATACAATGGAGTATTACTCAGCAATGAAAAATAAGGAAATCATGAAATTTGCAGGTAAATGTTGGGACCTGGAAAGGATCATCCTGAGTGAGTTGTCCCAGAAGCAAAAAGACACACACGGTATATATTCACTCATATAGACATACAACATAGGACAAACCCACTAAAATCTGTGCATCTAAAGAAACTAAGCAAGAGAGAGGACCCTACCTAAAACAGTCAATTCCCATCCTGAAAGGCAAAGAGGATAGAATTCCTTTTTATCTGGAAACAGTTCATTTTGCTATTATTTTGCTCATTATTCATTTCTTTTTCTGCCACCTAAACTTTTATGACCCTCTCTTCTCTTTCTCTCTCTTCTCATACTTTTTATGTGCATATGTGTGATACTCTGCCTGCTTGCTAGTGTTTTCTCTTTCATCTCTTTAAAATTTAAGACATAGTAAATAGAACAAAAGAGAAAAATATGATTGTATTAATAGATGCTGAAGAAGTATTTGATCAAATTTAGTGTTTATATGATTGTCAAAAAATCATTTATCAAGGAAAAATAGAGACAAACACTAAATCATTGCAAATTCTTGTATTGAGATCTATTTTAGGACAACAGGTGAACACCCTATGTATACTTAGAAATATATGAATGAAGTATTCTGTTGGTGGGGAGACTTATAGGTATTTGTGAAATAGATCAATCTTGATATTGATCTGGATATTGATATTAGTCCTGGCTGTCCTGGAACTCACTCTGTAGACCAGGCTGGCCTCAAACTCACAGAGATTCACCTGCCTCTGCTTTTCAAGCATTTACTGCCACTACCCAGGTAGCTATAAAAACCCTACCTATAAGGAGCCTATTCAATCTTTCCATGTGCCTTCCCTCTGTCCATCTGTGCTCTATGGAAGACTGCCTAATCATCAGCAGTGGATAATCATATATCATTGAGTATTGGTCTACCATTTTGGCTTTTCTTGATTGATGTATCATATGACTTTCCTTTATCTTTTCTTACATTCTTTTGATTCATTAAATATTTTAAAATCTGTCTTAGCCAGGTATGACTGCACATGCCTGTAATCCCAGTAGTCAGGGAGGCAGAGGCAGACAGATCTTTATGAGTTTGAAGCCAGGCTGGTCTACAAAGCTAGTCCAGAACAGCCAAGGCAAAACAGAAAAACCCTGTCTTGAAAATCCAAAAAAGAAAAAGAAAAACAAACAAACAAAAACAAATGAAAAAATCTGTCTTTATCTGAAAGAAAAAAAGGTTTTTTGAACTTAAAAAAATACATCCATTTATATTTAGAATACTAAATTGATCACTTTTTTCATTTTAAAGATGTTGTGCAGGAGCCCATGTGTTTGCTGTGTAGATGTTCAGGATTGTGATTTCTTTCTGATGTAGTTTTACTTGGAGAAGAATGTAGTGTCCCTCCCTCCCCATTTCCTTGGTTAATTTTGGTTGAAAGTCTATTTTATTAGATAATAGGATGGCTAATCCAGCTTGCTTCTTGGGTCCATTTGCTTGGAAAACATTTTCCCAGCCCTTTATTCTGAGGCAGTGTCAATCTTTGTTGCAGACCAATGTTTCTTGAATGCCCCAGAATGTGGGATTCTGTTTCCACAACCATTGTGTTAGTCTATGTCTTTTTATTGGAGTTGAGTTGATAGATATTAGTGGCCAATGATTGTTAGTTCCTTTTATTGTGGAGTTGGAGGTGATTGTGTGTTTGTGTGCTTGTTTCTTTTTTCTTTTTTTTTTTTTTTGTGAAGGTATTTTTATCCTGTCTGTGTTTTCCTGGGTGTAGTTTCCTGGGTTGGAGTTTTCCTTCTAATATCTTCTGTTTCCCTCCCAGTCCCTCCCTCCCTCCCTAATCTCCACCGTGCCCCTTTCCAAGTCCACTGATAGGGGGGGACCTCCTCCCCATTCATCTGATCCTGTTTTATCAGGTATCTTCATTGAGTTCCTGTTAGAAATAGTCCTTGTTCCCCTCACTTTGGGAAACCAATTGGTTACTGAGCTACCACAGGCTACATCTGAGCGGAGGTTCTTGGTTATATCCATACATGGTCCTTGGTTGAATGTCAGTCTCAGAAAAGACCCTGTGCCCAGATATATTTGGTCCTTGTGGAGCTCCTATCCTTTCCCCATCAAACTAACTCCCCTTCTTTCTTTTTTTTTCTTTTTTTCTTTTTTTTATTATTTTTATCAGTTACATTTTATTAATTCTGTATCCCAGCCATGCCCCGAACCCTCATTCCCTCCCAGTTCCTCCCTCCCTCCCTCATCACCACTGTGCCCCTTTCCAAGTCCACTGATGGGGGGGACCTCCCCCATTCATCTGATCCTGTTTTATAAGGTATCTTCATTGAGTTCCTGTTAGAAATAGTCCTTGTTCCCCTCACTTTGGGAAACCAATTGGTTACTGAGCTACCACAGGCTACATCTGAGCGGAGGTTCTTGGTTATATCCATACATGGTCCTTGGTTGAATGTCAGTCTCAGAAAAGACCCTGTGCCCAGATACATTTGGTCTTTGTGGAGCTCCTATCCTTTCCCCATCAGACTAACTCCCCTTCTTTCTTATGATTCCCTGTATTGAACGTATGACAGGAGTCTACTGAGCGCATCTGAAAGACCCTAACTAGCAGTGTTTTCAAAGCAAAGACTCATGACCAAACCTTTGGCAGAGTACAGGGAACCTCTGTGGTTTTTTTTATCTCCTCTCTAAGTTCACCATCTCTAGGATTTTCTCAGTTTGTGTGTTCTTTATTGATTCTAATTCTGTTTTCATGTCTTGAATGATGTTATTCATTGCCTTCACTTGTTTGACTGTGGATTCCTGTCTGTTTATAATGACTTCTATTTGTTTGTTCATTTCCTCTTTATCTGCCTCTAATAACTGCATAATAATGATTTAAGATCATTTTCCTGTGTTTCAGCTGCATTAGTATAGCCATTGCTTTGGGGGTGTTCTGGTGATGCCATGATGTCCTGGGTTTTGTTGATTGTATTCCTACGCCATCCTCTAGCCATCTGGTTGTATGTAGCCTTGACTGTTTGTTCCTGGAGCCTGTACAGTAGACTGGGTCCACCTGTCTGTGGAGTCTGGAAAAATCTACAGGAAGATGAGAGATGGCCAGGGGTTCAAGAATGAGTGCTGGAGGTTCAGATGCCGCTAAGGAAGGGAGGACAATACCATATTTACTAATCATGAAATTAAAAACTTACACAGGTTTCTTATTCATCAATCAACTCAGAGAATGCCTCCAGTAAAGAATAGAATGGTGACGGAATTCAAGTCATTCTCCTGTCCAGTGGTTTATGCTGTCACCTGTTTGAGTTTTTCATTAGCAGCACGCCATAAAACTACTATCTAAGAGAGTCTAACATCTATGCACAAAGTTTCCTAAAATTAACTGTCATGTGAGAGTTAATGCAATTATGTAAGAAAGCTGTTCTCAGAAAACTTGGTGTGCTATGCATGCTGACATCCACTTGAATTCACAACCTTGTTTCACAGATGACAAAATGGAACAAGAGTAGGTTCAGATGCTTTTCAAAGATAACTTTCATTAATGCCCTTTTTCCTCACAATTCATCCTAGAGTTTGCATTGTTTTTAGGAAGGCCATGGGTTCTTGGATACATGGGCCCAGCCTGCCAAAGTAGTGTACTTGGGAAAGGCTCTCAGGTTATACCTGCCTCTGGTTCCAAGGTGTGCTTGCATTATCGTCAGAACCTAGTCAAGACGTCAACACTACATTGCACTGCTGCAAGCTGAGCCAGTGCAGACACTAAATGTTTCCTGCTGTGATGGCTCATGCCCTCTGAAACTGTGAGCCAACAGAAGCTCTTCCTCAAGATGCGTCTGTTTGGTGTTCTTCTCACTGCAAGATGAGGAGTAAATAAAATCACAGTTCATCTTTGGAACCAGATGATAACATCGCAGTAGCTGAATAAGCTGCATGATTTCATTGTCCAGTAGTCTGTCTCATTTTTTAATGGAAATAGTAACAGCTACCTATTTTATATACATAATTTTATAAAAATAAAAGTTCCCAGTGCATGAAAAGATAGTATTGTTATAAATTCAGTAGTTTGAATTACAGATAAGACTCATTAGTTGAGGTTATATCTCCCTCAAGATGACACAACATTGGATAAAGGGACGAGACTACTGTTAAGTAATGTAAAACATGTTATGTAGGATAAGAAGTTGTGAGATCTCAACTAAGAAACCCTTAGGCTATAATTTGAACGGCAGCAGTGGGGTTCTGTACCTGATCGAGCACCTTAAATTGAGTTGTCCCCTGATTTGGGTCTGGAACTAAATAGAGAAAAGAATGTGAGTACCATGTTGACCCAGGCTTGATATGTAGCTACTTTCCAGTCTCTAAATCTGAGTTTGTGACTTAGGGAAAGGGTAGTAATGTTTGAAGCAGATTATGTCTTCCCCATGTTGTTTGTGGGTATTAAGCTTTTAGTGGAAACAGCACTATCTGAGACTACACAAATATAGAGTGGGTTCATGGTCATGAATTCTGATTGGCCTTAGCAGGTACTCATTTTAAAGAAACAGATTAGTATGGGTAAACTGAGTGACTTAAATAAACCGATGTTAATGCTATAAACTGCCAACTTTGTCTTCTTAAGGCAAAAAAAAAATTCTGTTTATATTCCCTACAAAGACTTTTAACAAAAGCTCTAAGGTAAGGGTATGAAGTGGCTTATTGTTCAGTAATCGCACCCCAGGGGACCGAATGGGGCACCATCATTCCTTTTGCTTTGTAATGACCCAGGGGTGTGATTATCTTGTGATAGCCACACTTTCTGTCAGGTCTTATTGCTTATATAGTCCATGTGTCATAATGAATCCTGAAGTACTCTCTAGGTTTCACAGCAAAAGCAATGACTGAAATACAGGAAGTTACCTGTTTTCTAGGTACTCACTGATTCTTGTGTACAGTAAGGGGAATTACGAATAGCCAATTTTACATGGCAACAAAGTGGCAGATATTTGAGGGATTTTGGCTTTGTGCCTTAAGAGCATTCTATTTTGGTTACCTGTCAAAATGTTTTTTATCTCTGCCATAATTTTTATGAGTGTTAAATTATTCTTTGTGTATATGATACATTATCATCCTCCAAAATCATCTGGATATAACATATATGGCATAATTTTGTTATGGTTACCCGTTACTATGGGAATAGTGGAATGCTGAACTCTCCACAAAAATTAGTATCACTGGATGTTATGTGTCCATCATTCAAGCCAACAACACTTATTTCATGGATTTCTGCATCTCCAGTTTTAACATTGGAGGCAGAGACATCGTGGAAACATTTACATTTATCCACATGTTTAGAGAGTTGCAATGTTAGCTCTCATCACAGTGTTGATTTTATATCATTTGAAGATACTGATTTAGTTTTCAGATTCTTCTTCACAACTGTTCATATATTCAAGTTAAAAAGACTGAGGTTAATGGTAATCCCAGGACAAAAAGAGAGAAAGAGAGAGAGAGATCAACATGAAGAAACTTCTGAATCTAGGATGAGGCTTTAATATAGTAAGCCAACAAGGTAATAAACTAAACAATTAGTTTTGATGCAGGTTGCATGATTATCACAACAGAGTGAATCTGCACTGCAGGGAGAGTTTTCTGAGTATTTTGCAGAGCAGTCAGCGCTTACATCCCTCTGTCTTTCTCTGAGAAGAAAAACTGCAACGTTCTATCCTGTCACTGTAACCTAGGTGATGAAGATGGTGGCCTTTCACTGTGACCGCTGACGGGTTGATTCAATCTCTGTGTCAGCTTCAGGATCAAGCATGTTACCCTTAGGTCACTTCAAGGAAAACTGTGTTGAAAGTGACGATTATTTAGCCACCTACAGCATAAGTGGAGATGCTTCTGATTACCATAAAGGTCAAATATGCACATCTTGACTGGTGGTAATGAGTAGTTTTAAAGATGTTTTAGCCTTTTCTTAATCTTACAGTGTCACTGAGGCTTCTATTGTTATGCACCAAGGAACTTGCCTCTAATTGTACACTTGCCCTATTCGAGCTTGTACATAGAGCCAGTAGCGTGATGCTGCTCCTGATAAGCGCCTACCACATGTCTCAGTAATTATTGGCTTTCAATAAATTATATAATAAGGTAACTCGAGGCTGGAAAAGCCAAAGGTTCTTAAAAGTAGAAAGCAGTATTTAAGAACCCCACATATCAGATTCTAATAATAGCAAAGAACGAAATAGAACATAAAAGTATGAAAGGCTTCTGTGAACTCATGAGCATCTTAGAAGACTCAAAAGGCAGATACGTGTGTGTGCATATGCACAAAGAAGCACATGTGTAGACATGCTTTCACTCGCATTTACATTTTACCCCATTTGAAATGCTTTCCTCAAATAAGTTGATTCGTTCAAAATTTATATTGAGAGCACATTTAAAACAAATGAACACATCACGCAGATATCAATTTTTTTTGAGAAGAGGAGTGATAGGAGCATTTAATATTCAGAAGTAACATGGTGCATGGTTCCTCTTTTTAATAAACTTAAGCACAACTGTTTAGACAGCAACAAAGAGACCAACTTTAAAACTTGCAAGCTCAAATAGTTAAAAATACCATTACACATAGGCTCACTCAATATGAAACAGATATGTAAAACACGACTTAAAACAAAAATCCCAACTTCAATCTGATGCATTTCAATGAATTCAGTAAGAATGAAACCTTTCCACTTTTTCTTTGTATTTCAATGTCCTCTTGGGTTTTAATAAGGGCACTAACTAACCTTCTTGATATTCTCTATTTTAATAGCTGTCAAAGTTTTCAAAATCCACTGTAGGTGAGTAAATACAATAGGAAAATCAGAAGCAGCTTGGGAAAACACAAATTGGGATGTATGACAAATTAGATGGAAAACATATAAATGCTGTCCCAACTTGCAATCAGTTTTGGTTATATTTAAAGAGTTAAAGACGGTAAGGGTACAGATGTACTATTGTAAAAATAAATAAATAAAACAGGTTCTGTTGAATCATGAGGCTTGTGATTAAGTTTAGGCTGCTTTTCAAATTAATGTTTCTAGATTATAATAAAATACTGTGCTAAGTCTAGCAGTGTGGTGATTTCAAAGCAAGAGTATAAAATGTAAGTTTAGTAGCCTTAAAAAAGAATTTTGCATTTTAATACTATTGGTCTTAAAGTCATTATCAGTGGTCAGACTAATTAAATATAATGTCATAAATGTTAAATAAATTAATGAATGACTCCTTGTTTTTTGTTATAGATATCTACATGGTCCATTATGAAATATGTATATATACATATGTATACACATACATATATACATAATTATAATGCAATAGAATTTAGGTTAAAATTTGTTTTTGTGACTTCGTCAAGTTCATAAATCTTATTTATATTTTAAGCCTATATTTCCTGGTTTTATGCAGAAGAAAATGGTAAAACTCAGAGCTTCAATTTAAAAAAAAATATTGTTCATTTATTTTTGTTATGTGGGTATGTGAGGGTGTGAGTATGTCTGTATAGACCAGAGGGATAAGGAAAAAAACCCACTTGAAAATGTAATATGTTTCTAGTGTGTCTTTGTTCTCTAGCAGTATTTTATTATTCATATTAAAATGATAACAATATTATGAGTGCTTACCAGTCTTAGCAAGGTTCTTTTATTAAGTTGCATAGTCTGTTCTCATGAAAAGTAGTCAGGACAGTTATGAGTCTACCTGGTATCTGCATAGAAAAGATATTCTATCATAATATACAACTTCATATTTGTTTATTCATCCCTTCAATGTTTTAGCATCAGTGAGTTTATAATGTAGCCTAAAACTGAGCAGGTGAGACTATTTCCACCTTGGACATTGTTACACACCAATGATGAGGACTTGGTAAATTGTTTTATAGATTTTCTGGAGCTTAGATAGTGATGGAGAAAATGTGATATTATATTAACTTTGACAGGCGTCATATTCATAGCTGTTTGATTATATGTAGCACAAAAGTTGAGGAAATATTCTAACATTCAAAAGTATTGCTGAGTTAGAAAAATAGCCATCCATGTGTGAAAAAAATGATGTCCTGAAGAAATAAAGAGGTCTTCATGAATAAATCATTATTGTTTCTCTTTCAGAGTAACAAAAATTATGACAATTATTAATACAAGTTAAAATTTACCAATTACTAAGCAACAGAAAACTTGAAACTCGACACATCTGCAATCATGGGTTGAGTAAAAACACACCAAACTGGGAAAAATCTGTCAAAATCTAAATCAGTTTGTTTATTGATATTTATAAATCATATTCCATGTATTTACATATGTTTAGACATTCTACTTATCAGAAACTTCAACTCTTAAAAGGCTCCAGGATGTTAAGAAAATTAATATATTCACTCTGAGTATATCAAGAAAATTCTTCTTGAATAAACTGTAATGCAGTGATCACTGGGAATCAGATTAATTTTTATTTCAGTTATAGCATAAAGATTTCCACTTATATTTTATTGGAAATGACCCTAATTTCTCAGAAAAAAAAAAACATAGTTTCTTTTTTTCTTGGAGAACTACCTCAATTCCTCTACTGTATGTTCAATAATTTATTTCTAGTAAATCCCAATCTAAAATACATCATTTATATTTGTTTCCATTTATCAACACTACCTTATACTGTAAAGATGGCAAACATGAATGATTTAGAAGAGTAAGAACTTACACTTTTACCGTGATAACAACATCTCTACCCATTTCCTGTGTCACTGAAAGAGGTGACAAGATTTGACCAGAAGTAGAAGTGTGTAGGAAGTGAACTCTCATCCTAACCCTAGCCCTCCATCGACTCTCCTCTGGGCTAGTCTTCCCAGTAAACCATGCTGTATTTTTGGGGGGCTGGTTTTCAAAAGCCTGCGGGGAAGTCAAACTGCCCTGCTATAAAATTTGGAAGTTTTCTCACTCCCAGGACCCTTCATCACCATGACTGTCATCAGTACACTTTTCCTCCTGACAATGAGATCAGAAGTGCTTGGTCAAAAAATTCGTATGATGCCATGACAAATTAACTGTATTTAAACAATATTAGCTATTTCTCAGCCTTAACTTCACATTGTAACGTTGATTTGTGCATAAAATTATACACACATATACATAAAGCTACTATGAACATGGTTAAACAAATGTCCTTGTTGTATACTTGAGCATATTTTGGATATATGCCTAGGAGTGTTATAGCTGGATATTGAGGTAGCACTATTCTTAATTGCCTGAGAAAGTGCCAGATTGATTTCCAAAGTGGTTGTACAAGTTTATATTCCCACCAGCTATGGAAGAGGGTTCCCATTTCTCCACATCCTCTCCAGCATGCGTTGTCACTTGAGTTTTTGATCTTAGTCATTCTGCTGGATGTAAGGTGAAATCTCAGGGTCATTTACACAATGAAACACTACTTAACAATTTAAAAAAAAAACAGGAAATCATGAAATTTGCAGGCAGATGTATGGAACTAGAAAAGATCATCATGTGAGGTTTCCTAGAAAGGCACACACGGTATATACTCACTTATAAGTGGATATTAGACCTATAATATAGGATAAACATACTAAAATCTGTACACCTAAAGAAGCTAAGCAAGAAGGAGATCCCTGAGTAAGATGCTCAATCCTCATTCAGAAAGGCAAATGGGATAGACATTGGAAGAGGGAGAAAACAGGGAACAGGACAGGAGCTTACACTGAGGGCCTATGAAAGACTCTACCCAGCAGGGTATTGAAGCAGATGGTGAACTTTGGGCAAACTTTGGACAGAGTGCAGAGAATCTTATGAAAGAAGGGGGGGGGATAGAAAGACCTTGAAGGGACAGGAGCTCCACAAGGAGAACAACAGAACCAAAAATATCTGGGCACAGGGGTGTTTTCTGAGACTGGTACTCCAACCAAGCACTATGCATGGAGAGGACATAGACCACCCTGCTCAGATGTAGCCCATGGCAGCTCAGTATCCAAGTGAGTTGCCTAGTAAGGGGAACAGGGGCTGTCTCTGATATGACATCAGTGGTTGGTTCTTTGATCACCTTCCCCTGAGGAGGAGGCAGCCTTACCAGGCCATAGAGGAAGACAATGCAGCCAGTCCTGATAAGACCTGATAGGCTAGGGTCAGATGGAAGGGGAGGAAGGTCTCCCCTATCAGTGGAGTTCGGGAGGGGAATGGGATGAGAAGAAAGAGAAAGGGTGGGATTGGGATGGAACGAGGGAGGGAACTACAGCTGTGATAAAAAGTGAATAAATTGTAATAAATAAAAATAAAACAATAAAAAGGAAAGAAAAGGCTGTATCTTAGATTAGACAATATAATATGATCTCACTCTCACAATAGGATAGTCAAATGTGTAACCTAGTAACTTCTCTACAAAAGGTTATCATAGAGAAGGATGAACAAAAACTCTGGATTTCCAACACCAAATAAATGCTAGTTGTACAAATTTTATGTAAGTATTTCAGCTCAAGAGACAGTAATTAAAACAAACAAACAAACAAATAAACATGTTCTCTAGGGTTAGTGTGTTTTCCCAATAATTTTCCTAACTAGGATCTTCCTGTTTTGCACCGTTAAATCCCTCAAGGAAAGAGCTCTGTCAGACAATTCTTCATAATTTGTAGGAAGTCAAAATCATTTTCTCCTCTACTAATTTAAATACATGTTGAGATCACAGTGATCAGTTTTGTATAGAAAGAGATGAAGTGCACATAAGCACAAGCCACTGAAATAGAATGCTCTTGGGCCACAGAACCCTGATCTCCAGCACATCTGCACAATGCTTAGGCTACTCACATAGTCTCTGCCTGGTTTTAGAGAGTGGTAGGCAGCTAGGAGAAGCTGTGAAGAAGTTGGAGAAGTAGCCTCCACTCTGCTTTTGTAAAGCCTCTTGGAGCTAGGCTCAGTTTGTAAAGTGCTTATAGCACAAGGCTGAGGGCTGGGCTTGATCTCCAGATGCCATGTGAAAAGCAACACGTGGGTTTGTCCTATGTTGTATGTATATATGAGTGAGTATATACCGTGTGTGTCTTTTTGCTTCTGGGACAACTCACTCAGGATGATCCTTTCCAGTCCCACCATTTACCTGCAAATTTCATGATTTCCTTATTTTTCATTGCTGAGTAATACTCCATTGTATAGGCGTACCACAATTTCTGCATCCATTCTTCAGTTGAGGGGCATCTGGGCTGTTTCCAGCTTCTGTCTATTACAAATAAAGCTGCTATAAACATGGTTGAGCAAATGTCCTTTTTGTGTACTTGAGCCTCTTTTGGATATATGCCCAGGAGTGGTATGGCTGGATCTTGGGGAAGCGCTATTCCTAGTTGTCTGAGAAAGCACCAGATTGATTTCCAGAGTGGTTGTACAAGTTTACATTCCCACCAGCAGTGGAAAAGGGTTCCCCTTTCTCCACAACCTCTCCAGCATGTGTTGTCAGTTGAGTTTTTGATCTTGGCCACTAAAATCTGTGCATCTAAAGAAAATAAGCAAGAGAGAGGACCCTAACTAAAACGGTAAATCCCATCCTGAAAGGCAAAGAGGATGGACAGCAGCAGAAGAAGAAAACAGGAAACAACCTAGGAACCTTCTACAGAGGGCTCCTGAAAGTCAGAAGAAGAAAACAGGAAACAAACTAGGAACCTACCACAGAGGGCCTCTGAAAGCCTCTGCTCTACAGACTATCAAAGCAGATGCTGAGCCTGATGATCAACTGTTGGGCAGAGTGAATGGAATTTTATGTAAGAAGTGGGAAATACTAAGAGCTGGAGAGGACAGGGTCTCCACAAGGAGAGCAACAGAACCAGTTGAACACAGGGGTCTTCCCAGAGACTATACTCCAACCAAGGACTATTCATGGAGATAACCTAGAACCCCTGCACAGATGTAGCCCATGGCAGTTCAATGTCCAAGTGGGTTACATAGTAATGGGAAGAGGGACTGCCTCTGACATAATCTGATTGGCCTGCTCTTTGATCACCTCCCCCTGAGGGGGGAGCAGCCTTACCAGGCCACAGTAGAGGACAATGCAGCCACTTTTGATGTGAACTGATAGACTAAGATCAGAAAGGAGAGGAGAACCTCCCCTATCAGTGGGCTTGGGGAGTGGCATGCATGCAGAAAGGGGAGGGAGGGTGGGATTGGGAGGGGAGGAGGGAAGGGCTTATGGGGGGATACAAAATGAATAAAGTGTAATTAATAAAATAAAAGAAAAAATAAGAAATAAGATGGAGATTCCTAGACATGTGAACATATTTTAGTAATTGGACATCCACTATCTAGTAGGTTAGTTTGAGCAGCTGATGTATTTTGTGGAAATGAATAAAAGATGCTTGTTCCAGATCTGTCTAAGTAATCATTAAGATTTTTCTACTCAAATAAAATAAAGCTTGAGACACTGAAAAAAAAAGCATCACGTGGCAATGTATGCTTGTAATCCCAGCACTGGGGAGGCAGGGGAGGTTGATTTTGGGGGCTCTTAACCAAGCAGCCTAGCTTACTCTATGAGTTCTGGGACAGAGCTGTGTCTCAAACATCAAGCGACATGTGAGGTTGATTTCTGGCCTCCATGTGCACACACCTGAACCTGCACATGCGTGAACACCCTGTGAAAGCATTGTTGCTTTCTCTACTTCATGCTGGTCTTTATATGAGACTTAGCTTTCCTAACAATCACACACAGTTATAGAACAAAAGACGCTCATTCTTTTTTTTAAATTTATCACTATTATTTTTCTTCATGATATCAATATGGTATCTTATGGATTGGCTGCATGCATCACAAATAAATCATCACAGTACTTTCTGCTTATGTGCTATTCTGTCTCGTGTATAATAATTAATAAATAAATTTGGATATTACTAATAATGGTAATCTTTCTGAGTTAAAACTGATGATGAATTATGAGAAAGACAGCATATGGTATGTCATGAATAAGTTACCTTCCAATTTACAAAGTAATTAATTTATAATTTTGGGTACAATAATACAAAGAACTAAGTTCAAGTGAATGTGCCAGTGCTCAGTAAACATGCTGCTCATGTATTTTGAGTTTTAAGAAGTAGGACTGTATAAGGAGTTAGTGTGAAATTTGAAGCATATCAAAACACATTGCCAACTTCATGCTCTTGATTTGCTTTAAACTATCTATAAAACATCTTTCATATAACATAAGTTAGATTTTATGGAGAGTTGAAGTCATAGTTTGGGTGATGCACAACATCAGACTTTCTTATAGAAAGCTATCCTTTTTTTTTTCCTTCTGCACCTCTTCCACTGCTTAAGCAATTCAATGAGACTAGAGTTTAGGAGAAAGAGAGCATTGCTAAGGTTGACTCTAGCTAGAGGCAAGAAAAAAAAACCCATACATTCCTCTTAATGTAGATGGGAGGGACAATCTAATGATCATGAAACAGAGAAAAAAAAAAAAGAAGCAAATGGTGAGGTGCTTATTTATTGAGATCCCTTTCCAGTGTGGACTCTTAAGAGAGTGAAAGCAGGTTACATAGGTTAGGGTGACAATTGAAAGGAACTTTTGTCTCACTCCCTATTGGGAAACAGGCAAGCATCTAGGATGCAGGTGTACACATCAGGCCATAGCACATGACAAGGCAACCGTGGACAGCAAGATGAGCAGCACTTGGGAAAACGGCTGTTCTGTGGTGTGGAAATTATATGGATACTCCTTTGTGAAACCAGGAGAAAGGATCATGTTTCATGGAAGTAAATGGAAAATAAAGCCTGTCACAGAAGTGAAAAGGATACAGGAGATCTTTGAGAAGAGCGCTGCCTGTGAGGCAGGCTGCTGGAGTACGCCATTTGCACCATTTTGAGAATTTATTGTCAGTGAGAGGTGAGGTAGTTTGACCTCAATAAGGGCTTCTCATGCCCGATGAATACAGATTAAGATGTCGTGAACCTTTGATTCCTGATGCCCACAGGCCTGAAAATTCTCTCAAACCTTGACATCACTCCTCCCTCACATCAAAGAGCATGGAACTCATGATCCAGATGTTCCTGTCTAGAGCAATACATTTTCTGTATTACATGAGAAGTCTATATACAGAAAGCTATTGGTAAAGCATTTCTGATGATAAATGGTAGCTGATAGAATTTAGAAGTCCTCCCCAGATACTAGCTTACCTGCCTTGTCTGAAAAGAGTAAAACCTCATTGCAACTGTCAAAAGGGAAAGATTATCAATTTTCTCATAAACCTTAATATTTTATTGAGGAAATGGATGCTTCAGATTCAAAAGAACAAGTACCTTCTTGGAAAAGATTCTCATTAACAAGTTCAAACTAGCATCCCTATCATATTTATAACATTTCTAAATGCTTCAGAGGTATGTGCTATTTCTGATACATGGAAGTAAACATGCTTAGTGTTCAAAGAGGACTTGCAAATTATATATCCCACTGATAGGGACTTGGAGAGGAGCATGGGAGAAGGTGAGGGAGGGAAAGAGGGATTGGGAGGGAATGAGGGACGGGGCTACAGCTGGGATACAAAGTGAATACACTGTAATTAATATAAAAATAAAAATTTAATTAAAAAGTATGTATCCCTTAGACATAGGTGTCTGAGATCCAAGGATTTTTTGGTCACTTGTCTTGAGTCATACATTGGAGATTAAAATAATGCTAGTTAAGAAGAAATTTGTGAATCTCCAGAGCCTCCTCTCTCACCCATCATTTCTATAAATTTGATGACTCCTTTCCTTAAACTCAGACCCATTCACCTGAAAGTATTACAAGACACAATGCCTCATTGACTCTTCCTTTGCAGATTCCGTTTCCTCCTTAAATTCTGGCTCTGAAAGGAGTTGGCTCAAAGAATAACTGCTGGGCAAATGCTATGATGGTCTTAGTAATTTAGTATTGTCATGTGATGGTAGACTGCTTAATTCTGTTTTTCTTAAATTGCAAATATCTAGAGAATTTCTTATTCTGGTCAAGAAATTTTCATGGTAATGATTTTGATTTTTAAAGAGACATGTATGTTTCTTTTAAAAGAAAGACCTAGAAAAGTCCTCCACTATTATTAATTCTCAGAAAATAATTTAATTGAAACTTACTGAAGCTAATTAAAAGGATAATTTCTCATTTTGCTTTGTGGTCCCAAGGACTTAATTCAACTAAAGAATATATACATATATATATGGTTTTGAAGGTAACTTGTGCAAGACTTGGCACTGGGGAACAAGATGAGATAGAGTCTCACATTTCTATTCTTCACCCAGAAAAAAAGAAACATTTTGTAACAGTTTACTCTTTCTGAATAATTTCATCTTTTGTGGGTGTTTTAAATATTTTAATGACATAACTTATCTAAAAAATTTTGAAAACAAAATTTGTTTATAAATACTTGGATAGTCCAATGTAATTTAGGAAGCATTTCTTCACTTCTATCTAACTCAGTTTAACTATTAAGACATGGAAGTCAGTACTCCAAATATTTCATAAAGAGTCATTCAGCTATGCTTTATTACATACATTGCATTTTAAAAGGAAAAAAAAACTAAGTACAGAAACTTTGAACTAACAGTGATAAGTATATGTTAAATGGGTCCACACTTTGTGAATCTGGGAGCTATTTCTTAGGCTGATGCTAAGGTTGTTGAAGTGAATAAAATGTCACTTATTCCCTGAAGAAACTTCTTACAATGTATAATTAACTGATAAACTGACAAAGATAGAGACAACAACGTTTATTCGCGAATATATACACCTCTGATTGGCTGGAGAGATAGCTCACTGATAATGAGCATTTGCTGCTCTCACGGAGGACTCAGGTTTGGTTCTCAGCACTCCTATGGAGGCTCAAACCTGATACTCTGGGTCAAGAGCAGCTGATGCCCTCTTCTGACCTCTGTGGAAACCAGGAATGCACATTATGCATTTATACATACATCCAGAAAAACACTCATACACATAAAAATAGTGCTTTAAAAAGGAGATAAAGGAGTATATTAAAGGGAGTTGAGTATCTGTGACACTATGTTTGAGCTCTCTAACAACGAGTAGAGTTTACACACAGAATACCATTTAAGCAAGGGTTTAAGAAAATGTAAAGAAAGAAAAACAAATACCAACTAATAAAAACAACAAGATACAGTCCCGGAAATTGATTTATGTAGTGCATTGTGACTACTTGGTTAGAAAAATCAGATAAAAAAGAAGAGTTTAGAGTGCCAAATTAAGAATGAAATTAAAGGTGAGAATCCACTTTTCAGCCGTATCCTGTGGGAAGACTTTTTTATGTGCCTTTTTTTTCCCACTTATAGGAATGACATGATCAACTTTGAGCTTTTGCAAGGTGAATCCAATAGTGATATAGGAAGACTCAGTTGAGGAAAATCTGATAGCTACTGACAAGGGTTCTTGCAAAGTCCTGTAAAATAAATATAAAGCCAAAATACAGATCCTAGTGATGAGAAAATTGATGAGAAATACAGAAGACGATCAGCTTTCTGGACAGCATGAGTTTATTTGAGAAATAGTGAACTTAAGCAAAATATACCTGAAAATGAATGAAAAGGACATCATAGGATTTCTTTTTATTAATGAGCAGGGGATCTAGAAAAAATAGGCTTGGTATAAACACAGAGTTAAAAAAAATAACATAAAATAGAATAGATTCTAGCAGAAGATGAGGTATTTGGGAATGCTGACCACAGGAAAGACACATATGAAATCCTGGGAAGAAGCTTTTAGAGAGGATGCAAGTGGACCGTTCTTACGTACAATGGAGAATGTCAATGTGATGATGGCCATGCATCTTGTAGCTGAGGGGGCTGTTAGTATAAAAACTTTTCTGTGGCTTTAGTTCTGTAGTCTAATGTGTTTACTGAATAGTGGATTTTACAGATGTCTTTTTTTTTTTTTTTCAAATGTGATCAAGGCCTTGAGATTCATGCCCTGGATTATACAGATATGTTAAGAGAAGATAACACTTAGGGGAGAACAAACAATAATTGTTGCTTTAGAAAGTAATGCTAGAGTTGAAGCAGTTGCTGCTTCTGGCTTTGAGGTGTTAAGAAGGGGTGATAAGTCAGAGAGATGCAAAGAAAGCAGCACGCAAAGATGGACGGAGGCAAGGACATGGATTATGTCCAAGGAGTACTCAGGAAGAGATGATGCCTGCTATTCGATGTTTCCTCCTCTCACTTCAGCCCAACATTAACCTTCTCTGAAGGGAAATGTGAAAGTTTCATCTTAGCATATAATAGAATCTTTGCTGTCTGGGATTGGTCCTAAGAGTCCAGTGTGGCTGACAGCAGAGGAGTGAGCTGTAAGGTGAGAATTCCATGAGAATGCTCCAAATAAGGCTCATTCAGCATATTTTCTGTGACACAGGGTGGAATTCTGGCTTCCTGAGTGGGTAACATAAGGCCTGGAAGTTTAAGGGAAAGACAAACAGGTGAACATGTTTGAAAAGTAGGTGAAGAGATACAGAATAACCAACTGCACCAGAATACTAAGGAGAATAAAAAATGTACGGCCATCTACAGAAAGACACACAAGATGAAACATCTAGTAGAGGCTTAGGAGAATAATTTTAACAGAGCTCTTGGTAGACTGGAGAGCATGTGACCTCTCAGAGAAAGAGCTGTTGCCAGGAGAAAAGGGAGAAGGGTTTAGTCTCACCAGGATTTGCAATTTTAAGGTAATCAAAAATCTAAAACTTAAATAAACCTAAAAATTTCTTGTGACTTTTCGTAATTGGCTTAGGCCACTGGATTTGATTCCTGTTACTATTGTGATATAGTCCACACACTTAGTGACTCAACACAGGCTTGCCTTCTTACAACTGTGGAAGTGAGAAACTATAACGGGTTAGTGAGATGGTGTTCCTTGTGGCAGGTTGGAAGTGTCCTCTTGCTCATCTCTCTATTGCAAAGGACCTCCACATCTTTTGGGTCATTTTCCATAAAACAGGGAGGAATCCTCAGATCACTTATTTCCCTGTGTACATCCTGTCTCTTTATAGAAACGCCCAGGACTGTTCTCATAAGGATCCATTCAACAGCATCTGACAATCCAGGATTGTTCCTCCCTCTCAGGATCCATAATGCAATCACATCTGCAGTGTCCCTGCTCCGATAAAAGATGATACTTGCAGGTGCTCGTGATTGGACGAATACGGACACACATGGGCAGGGAGATGGCAACTAATACTAAAATCATGGTGTGAGTGTACACAACATCACAACATGTTTAATTACATATGTCAATTTTGCAGACTGGTTGGAAAGCTTGGAACTACTCTGTGCGTTCTTTAATGTTTCTCACTCTTGTGGCATGGGTTAAAAAATAGTTTCAAACTTACAAAAGACTTACGGGATGAAATGATAAAGGCAGACAATAGAGCTAGTGTACATATAACGCCATGTGCCAAGGATTGTCAGGCCATACTCTGCCACTCAAAATAGACATCCATAATTTTTATTTGCAGAATATTGTGACTTACCAAAGTCTAGCACATTGACAAAATGGAAATGTTTATTGAAGGAACAGACAGCACATTTTTTTTAAATCTCAACTGTATTCTTAATGTTTTTTTTTTTCTTTCAGATTTTTGGCCTTATAGAGAATAATGGGAGATGTTTAGTAACAAAATCACCATCCAAGACAAGTTAGATGGTCCTAAGAAGGATGTGTATGTTGTTTGTATTTCAGAAGCCAGTTTTGTCTGGAAGAGAAGAAAAAGCTTTTGTTCCCTGGTTAATTGCCTCATTATGTTGTAGGTGCATAATTCTTTCTGGAGAGACCAACGTACTTGAAAGGAATTCACAACAAATTGTAGATTACATCTTCCAACTACATAAAATTTTGAAAGACAATATTATTTCATAATGGAGCCATGGTAATGTGAATGCCTTTGAGCTGAGCCAACCAACACTTCAATGGTGTCTTTAGATTTCTGTCCACATCAAAATCTTTTGTTTGTAAATAAAAAGAAGATATATTTCATTGTGGCATGTCCATCTGTTACCTGAACAATCACTGAGGACCTGCTGTTAATCATGGGATTTTCTAATGGGAGTTAAATATATAGCTGCAGGGTTCACCTATTTTACATGTAGATATAAAACCTTTGCTAACCAGACCTAATTCATCCTCTTAGCTTTGTGTTTTTTGGCCCATCTTTCATTATGGGCTAGCAAAGCACCTGTAAATATGGATTTCACACGAAGTTGCATTTCTACGAATGTCTGTCTTCCATAAAGGCATATAGTCTCAAATGGTTAAATTCAGGAACCAAGAGAGGATTCAAGAGCAACATTCATCTGTTCAGCAAATATTCTCTCATTCACTTTTGTTCTTGTATATAAAATGTAGGTAGGAAGACATTTTCTTGACTCTAGTTTGATCTAAGCTAATTCTAGCTTTTGCTTTCATAATCCCCGTGGTTACCTCTTCTAAGAAGCCTTTCTAAGAGTCATGTTCTTCAGCAGAATCTGAAGTACAGGGTCAGCTGCTTCAGAGTTAGCTAACTTGGTGAGTGAGAATGATCAAACAAACAAAACAAAACAAAACAAGTAAGATATAGGATCCCCCTGACACGGCATGTTCTAGAATTATTCATCGACAGCAGGAAAATGTGAGGTGTCCGTTTTAATGGTAGACTGTTCTGTGAACACTGGCTTTTACCATCATGAAAGGTTGCCATTTCATCTACTCTTGGCCTAGCCCAGTGTGTCACAAGTGCTGTAATGCCACAGTTTTACTATTAGGGAGCAAATTTTGCTTCTGAAGCAAAGAAATCAACAATTTTGGATGCCAGACACTTTTATTTTCTGCATAGTGAAAATGGAGCATTAAACAAGGTGTTTCCTGTACTCAGTATTCCTAGAACTTTTAAGTAAGAACCATAACCTCAATCAAGAAAGGAAACTTAGCAGGTATGTATGTGCCATTATATATAACTGAAAACCCATGGTGCCTAATGGACGATGGTTAACTACCTCAGGGACCCGTCAGAACATTCCCATACTGTAAAGGAATATGGTTTTTATAGACATAGAAGATGATTTTAACTCTCTGTTGCCAATCATTTTTCCTAGCCCAACCTTGAAAGGATGCCCTCTATGCTGGATCATGTAAGATATAACTGTGAACCAACGTAGAAAAAGAAGAATGTTTGGCTCTAATCAGGTACAAACTATCACCAGATATTCACACACACACACACACACACACACACACACACACACACACACACACACGTATACAGTGTTGTACCATCTGACCAGTGCGTTAGCTAAACTTTTGGAGAATTTGTAGACACTTCATTTCCATATTTGAATTCATGGATCTAACACTAGTAAACATAATGGCTGATGCAGCAGAATGATTCTATGGGATCCTCTCTTTGCCCAGGTGATAACACATGAAATTCATATTAGGATAAACATTTCAGTGGTTAAATATTTAAAATTTAAACTACATATTGGGTTAAAGTTTTTAAAGATTCAAATTAAAATTGTCGTTAAAGGTTTAACGTAAGGTAGTAAAAGGCTCAGCATTCTTCAGATTCTAAATCTCAAAATATGTAAATTCTAACGGTATTAAAAATAATGCTTATTTTCTTAACATACAATTATTGCTCAAATACTATTACAACAATGGTTTTCTACTTATCATCCATTATTGATAAGTCATCTATAAAAAGTTTTGGGGTTTGCTTTTCTTCTGAATGATTGTACAACTGTAAGGCACAAAGATACAGATGACCAAAAAAGAGCAGAAAGATACAGATGACCAAAAAAGAGCAGAAACTTCTGTTTGTCTCTCCAAATTATGTAAAGCTTGTTGATGTCCTTCCTTGTCAGAACCCTCAGCATGTGCGTTTAGAGAAGTTATGGTTTATTGAATATTATCTTTTTTAACTTTTTAAAATTTAACTTTTTATTGATACTTTTTGAATTTCACATCATTTCCCCATTTCCCCAACCATTTCCCACCCACTCATACCTGCCCTCTGAACTTTTAACCTTGTTGTGTAAACTGTAGTGTGCTCCCCACACAATACATCCTCTTGTCGGTACTTCATTGCTCGCAAATGTTTATTTCAATGAGCCATTGAGTCAATGAGTCAAGAAGTCAAGGTGTTTGAGGCTTCTAGTTTCTTGTTGCACTATCAATAACGGATCCTCACTGGTACTCCGCTCAGATATCCTGTTGTTGCCTTGTGTCATGAAGATCCTGAAGCTTTGGATCTGTAGGACTGGCCCTTTCTCATACTTCAGCAGTTCACCAAAAGGGGTAGATATTGGGGTGGGCCTCCTCAAAGCCCTGGAAGATAGCTGACTTTGTCAGCCTTTCATTTCTCCTGCACCCACATTGCCAGGGTAAGCCTTCCAACATTTCCCCTGCTCGCTCGTTCAGTGCTGCAACCAGCAAGGGGCAGAGCCAGCTTACCCATGCTCCCAGGGCCAACACAGGCCAGCAGGGCCAGTTCTATTGTGCTGCTCAGGTGAAGTCCTGGGCCTGCTTTCTGCTGCCCTGCAGCTGCCATCCTCTCATGCCCTCGGGACTGGTTCACCTGCAACAGCTCCCCTCTCACCACAACCAAGGTCATCTTTACCATGCCGCCCAGGTGAGGAAGGTGCAGGGCCCACTCTCCCAAATGTTGCAGCTAGTGAAAGACAAAGCTAATTCTCCCAATCTCATGATCTCTAACTTTGAGGTCAGATCTTCCACCTGCTATAGGTGCCGAGGACCCAAGGGTGGGGCGGGCATCTTTCCTTCTCCCATGCCACCGCAATACAGACAAGTTACAGGGAGAGTTCTCCCATGCTCATGGTCATGAGGTGGCTCACCCACAGCCCTGGTGGACCAGGGTCAGCTCTACTGTGCTGCCCACGCCAGGTGCAGGATCTGCTCTCCCAAGTGTTGCAGCTAGTGAGGGACAGGGCCGACTCTCCTGCTCTCACACCTTAGAGCTCTCCCACAATGCCCAGGCAAGGATTGGGGCCAGTTCTGCATGGACTTCAGATATCAGCATGGCCCCAGGTGGCCTGTATTGGTGGTAACAGATCTGGTCTTTGGTGGTTACAGACCCCACCACTGCAGTGCCATAGACCCACACATGCCTCTTGGTGGCAGCAAAGGCCAGGACCTCACCATGGTCTTAGGTAGCATCACTGGCTACTCACATTAGGCTGTTCCTCACTACCCTTGAGTCTCCAGTTCCACCTTTCTTCATCGTGCATACATCCTTCCACTTCTCTTTTATCTCTCCACCACTTACCTGCTCTTCTTAGTGGAGCCTGGGGTCTCTGGGTATCTGGGATCATCCTCGGAGTGGTCTCAGGAGCTGGAGATGACTAGGCAGGAGTCATTTCCCCCTGAAGCAGGTGGAAATGTTGGGGTCGTTTCGGGTGTGGTTTGCCTGTTCTGCTATGTGGCACCAGAGTAATGGTCATCTCCGGCTTGCTCCCCATCTGGACCCAAATAGTCTAACTAGTATAAATTTACTGTAGTTCTTTATGATTCTAGAATATTTTGAAATTTCACTGTTGGTAGCATGATCAGGAATCTGGGAGAGAGAGAAATTCTAGCTGATGTCTATATAGAATACAGACAGTATATTGATCATATCCTTGTAACAAAAAACTTAAACTTTATATAAGGGTAAAATAATAAGTCATTATAATATAGATTATGACTCCTAATAAACGTAAGAATAAGAAAGTACAATATTCTTAACTTAAGTTCATCCTAGACTTGTACAGAGTAGGTAAAATAACAAAATTAAAATACAGATGTCCATTGAATCTTGGAGAGTCTACTGAAAGGACTGGAAGTTACTTGACATCAAAGGCCATGTTTTAGGTTTTGCATCCTCAAGCCCTGGAAAAGGGCTGCAGCACAGTAAGGACCAAGCTGAGAAATCATTTGCTTATCTGATGCATCCAACTCCTTACTCTTTGCTCTCCTTCCCTTCCCCCTCTCCTTCTTCCTTCCTTCCTTCCCCTTTCCTTCTCTTTCTCCCCTCTCGCCCTTTCCCTCTTCCTCTCCTCTTCTCTCTCTGTCTTTCTCCCCTCTCCTCTCCTTCTCTCTCCTCCATTTTCTCTCTGCCTCTCCCTCTTCCCCTCCTTCTCCCTCTCTCTGTGTCTCTCTCTGTGTCTCTCTGTCTCTCCCTCTCTCTGTGTTTCCTTCTCCTTCTCCCTCTCTCACGTTCTTTCTCTCTCTCTCTCTCTCTCTCTCTCTCTCTCTCTCTCTGGGTGTGTGTGTGTATGTGTAAAAAGTCTGGCTGTCCAGGATTCTCTTTGTCAACCAGGCTGGCCTCGAACTCACAGATATTCCCCCTCCTCTGCCTCCTGAGTGCTGGGATTAAAGGCCTGCATGACCACACCTAGCAAAACTTTTTGTTTGTGTGTTTTTGTTTTGTGAGGCACAGTTTCTGAGTTCAACAGTTCTGGCTGTCCTGGAACTTGCTCTGTAGACAGGGTGTTCTGGAACTCACAAAGGTACGCCTGGTTTCTATTGCTGCAAAGTTATACTCATACCTCTGTATGGCTTACAGGTGCTCTCTCTATGGGAGGGTGCTGGGTAAGCAAGCACTGCAGACATGAAGAACAGAAGGCTGTAATTAAAGTTCTTCCTTTGGTCCCTGACAGCCTGATGCTCTGCAAAGGTATTTGCTTCCTACGGAATGCTGCACCACTCCCATATAGTAGTTAACGCCACTGTGAGGATACAAAATAACGCACACAAAGTGTTTAGGAACAGAAAACTTACAAAACTCTATTATTATGACTACATGTTCTCCATTACTCTCTTCATTTACTGGTATATTAGTTACTTTTCTTGTTGCCAAGGCAAAAAAGAAAAGTTGTTAAGGAAGGATTAATCTTGGCTCACAGTTTGAGGGTACCCTCCATCATACAAGGAAGTCATGACGGCAGAGCCTTGAGGCGGGAGGTCACATGGCATTGCCAATCAGGCAGCAATGAATGAGAGTACTCAGCTTGCTCTCCAGAGAATGGTCCTTCCCACAGTCACGGTTCCTTTTAACACCCCAACTAACCAAACCTCCATCATATGTCACACACATGCCTGAAGCTTGCCTCCCAGTCTGTCCATTGTCCTTCTCCCTCACACTTGGTTATGATACCTCTAAATTTTCTCATATTGCTCTACAACCCTTAGTCAATATGCATATTCATTTTTCTGTGCTAGTCTTATGATTCTCCATGACTCTGGAAATCCAGGTTTCTTTCAGTACTTTACTGATTGACACACACATTTTGTTCATTACAGGTTTTGCTGTACTGAATCACAATTACTTTTCTGCTGCCTCTTGTGTATTATTAGTTATTAATAATGATTATTAATTACAATATCCATTATACCCATTAAGCATTATCTATAATTATTTATGTTGGTAGATTAAAAATTAGATAGTCATCATGCTGTGGTGAATAAATAAGTCAGAGGAATAGAACACTTATCAACTAATAATGATCATAGCTGATTGCATAACGTTTATTATCAATACTGAGTACAGGGAAGACTGCACAGAAGGGTGACAAAAGAACACAGTGGGAAACTAACAAAGAAGAAAAGAAAAGAAAAATCAAAGAACGAGCAACACAGAAGAGCAAAGTATATAATACACTCCACCAGGGTGACCCAGGCAATAAGAACTATGTGTGACGGCTGGAAGAGAAAGAATGGGCTGCATTAACAAGATATTGTTGAGGTGGAACTGCAAAGACATGTTACATTTGAGATGTGAGAGAGTGTTAGGATGACAGCGTGATTTCTGGGCTTGGTAACCGGAACAATAGGAAAATATTCAATACAGAAAACATTAATAATAAAAGCTAACAAAGCCTGTTTTAAACAGCCAGGAAAAGCAAATCCTTTAATCTTTACAACAGCCCTATGAGGAGCTTTCTAACACCACGATTTTACATATGCAGAAATGAATGTCCCTAGAAAGTCATGGGATTTTCTTCCAAGGACACTCCACAAGTAAGTAATAGATTTAGGATTTAAGCAAAAGCTGCACACCTTTGGCCACAATCTCTTTTTACTACACTACACTACTGTCTGTCAAAGTAGGCTCCAGGGCAGGGGTTTCGGCTGGGAAAGGAGGATACTAGCCAGAGAAATCATTCGTAGAATGTGGTGATTTATGTTTTTATGTTGCTTATTCGGTCTCCATTACCTGTTTGCTTCTGTTACTGACATCAGTAAGTGACTCATATAGGCAACGCGTGGGACAAGGAGGACCGCAGGACCTGGCGGCCATGTGCTACAAAAGAGATGATTATCTTTTCTATACACACACAAAAAAAAGGACTAGTCACCACCAACAGGTAGTGAGACACAGGGCTTGAGATTCAATGAGGATAATATAGCTATTAAGGTTCTTTGGGGTCAATAAAAACCTATCATCATAATAGAAGTATAAATGAGTGTGTCAATGTGTTGGCTTAGAGATCACCAGCTTTCCTGGGTCCTGAATCACCCTGACTTGGCTGGGAACCTCAAACACTGCTGACAAGAGTAGCTCTATGCTGCTGACATCTAGATGGTATATGCCATTTGTTAAAAATTAAGTAAGTGTGGAGTTGAACAGAGCTCAGCCTCATAATCAAATATTCAATTGTTAGAGATAATACATAAGTTACACCATTCCTGGGCATATAACCAAAAGATACTCCATCATACCACAAGGACATTTGCTCAATTATGTTCATAGCAGCTTTATTCATAATAGTCAGAAACTGAAAACAACCTAGAAGTTCCTCAACTAAAGAAAATAAAATGTGATGCATTTACACTATGGTATACTACTCAGCTATTAAGTACAGAGACTTCATGCAATTTGCAGACAAATAGATGAAATTAAAAAGGATCATGCTGAGTGAGGTAACCCAGACCCAGAAAGACAGACATGCAAGGTATGTGCTTACTTATAAGTGGATATTAGCCATAAAATACAGGGTAGCCATGCTACAGTCCACAGACCCAAAGAAGCCAAGGAGGGCCCAAGGGAAGATGTTTGAATCTCACTCAGAACAGGAAATAAAAGACATCTGAAGTAGGTGGAAGGAGGGAACTGGGCAGGAGAGGGGTCCCAGAGGGTAAGGTGGGAATCAGGTGCACAGAGAGGGGGAAGGGAGCAGTGGAAGGCTCAGGAGAGAAAACAAACACTGGTGTTGGGGGAGGGGGACATCTCTGGGACAGGTAAGGCTCCCTGGAGTCTATGGGAGTGACCCTAGCTGAGACTCTAGCACCTGGGTTTAAGGAACCTGAAATCACTATGTCTTGCTACCAGATGAGACTTCCAGGGGAAAGAGGAGGACACCAACCCACACATAAAACAGTCAACCCAAAATTTGTCTTGCCTACAAGAAGTGTAGGAGTAAAGATGGAGCAGAGATTGAGGGAATGACAAACTAACCAGTGGTCCAACTTGAGACCCACTCCATGGGAGAGAGTCAACCCCTGTCACTATTAATGATGCTCTGCTTATGCCGGCAGACAAAGAGCGTAGCATAACTGTCTTCTGAGAGGCTTCACCCAGCAGATGATGGACACAGAGGCAGAGACTCACAGCCAAACAATAGGCTGAGCTTAGGGCGCTTTGTAGAAGAGTGTGAGGAAGGCTAGAAAGAGCCAGACGGCTCAAGGACTCCACAAGAAGACCTACAGAGTGAACTAACCTGGGTCCATGGAGCTCACAGAGACCACACCACTAACCGAAGAGCATTCATGGACCCCTACACATATGTGACAGATGTGCAGGATGGTCATCATGTGGGACCCTAACAATAAGAGTAGGAGCTGTCTCTGACTGTCGCCTGCCACTGAATCCCTGTCCCCGAGCTGGGCTGCCTTCTCAGGCCCCAGTGGGAGAGAATGCATTCTCTCCTGTTGTGACTTGAGGTGCCAGAGTGGGTTGATACTGCTTGGGGTTTGGGGGCCTCCCCTTCTCTGAGAAGAAGGAGAGGGGAGAATGGGGAAGGGGGATGAGAGTGAGACTGGGAGAAGAGGAGGGAGAGGGCTAGTATCAGGTGGTAATGGGATTAAACAAACATACAAACAAACAAATGAAAAAGATAGGATGTGTAAGATTTTGTTACTAATTAATAGAGATCTCATATAGTCCTGCCAGCTGACACGATAGTTCATAAACACAAAGAATATGTTGAGGAACTGTTTACTATTGAATTTAGGAAACTGGAGCATCATAGCGCATAGGACATGGGGTAAGTAGGCAGGAGAGCTCCAGGGGGGTAGCCCTGCTTGTGCCACCGGCCAGCTAGGTAACTTTTGAGTAGTTATCAGCTCAGAACTCAGCAATAAGAGCAGTCAAGAACTACACAACTTCACCCTCTTCACAGTACTCATTCAATAGATCGCAAGGCTAAGGCCCAAAGGTTCAAGCTACTTTACACAGAGGTTACCTTTAGGCATATAAAGTCCTCAGGAAAATTCTCCAACAAATGAATAATAAATAAATAATGTATAAGTCTTATGATTTTGAAATTCTATAATCCTTTGAGCCTTTAGGTTTAAAAATTTTCCCATCTATATTAAAAATATAAAAATGTGGATTCTTATGAAAACCCACATTTTCCTATGACTGTGTAGATGTACTTAATAATTTCTAAAAATTGACAGTCTGCCTTAAGTGATTAGGCAGATAGTCTCTAATTCATCTTGCCTGGGGTAATTCCCACTGACTTCAAGCCTTAAATGAGGTATGGAGGAAAATGAGAAATGAGCCCGTAGAGTTATATTATTAAAGAATCACAGAGATTGTAACCATAGAGGATTTTGACTAACTCACATTAATTATCCAATTTGTGAAAGAAATAAAAGAATTATAGAGAGCTAAATTTCTGAAAAATGAATACTTCTAGCCTCACTAATGAAGTCATATCTTTCTATTTACAATACTCCCTTAAATTTCACAGGATTTGGGAAGGTTTTATTTTTTGTTTTGACATTGTTGATCTCTGCTCCATATACAGCATTGGCTCTCTCATGAAATACATTTATTCGCTGAAGGAGGGTTTTGTCACTAAAGAAAATTACATTGACATTGAAATTGTATTTCTAGGTCAAACAAAACAAAACAAAACAAAAAAAACTATTCATATACTATCATGTTAGGAAATGCTCACTTCACCAGTGTGTGCATACATGAGCACACACACACACACACACACACACACATACACAACTTACACACATTTATACAGATATTTCAACACATATATAAAATATACATATACATATATAAGTACGTGATATATGCAAACACATCTATACATATGTACTCACATACTTACAGAGTATAAAGAAATACTAAGAACAACATTTGCAATTTTTCTAATTTGTTCAGAGTATTTTGAACTTTTTATTTATATGTATTTATTTATACACTTTATAAGGCTTAAAGTCTTACAAGTCTGCAAATTTTGAATTAGTCAAATTTTAAAAATTACTAACAATTGCTTCATTTTGTTGTTGTTTTATTTTTATCGTATACTCTTTTCCTTTTAAACATGTATTTTGCTCCTTCAACTCCACAGTTATGATTCCCATAGTAGCAATGGATTAACCATTGTATGGTGATGTGAGTGAGAAACGTCTCCCACAGTCTTGGGCATTGGGACACTTGGTTACTTGCCAGTTGTTGGAGCTGTTTAGGGAGGTTTAGGTGATGCCGTCTCTGAGAAGTAAGCCCCTGGAGAAAGTAAGCCACCAGAGGTGAGATGTGAGATTAAAACCTTGAACCAGTTCAGGTGTGTTCTCACTGTTTTGTGCTTACGGGAAAAGATGAGAGCTTTCAGCATCCCATTCCAGTTTGAGTCTGTAGTCACACCTTCCCACTGTGATGTCCTTATCTTTCTGCAACCCTAAGGTAAATAGAAATAAACTCTTTCTTCTACAAGTCTCCTTTTTCATGGTGCCTTATCACAGCCATAGAAAAGAAACTAACATGCACTGTAACTGTCATTCCCAAGTAAGAAATTATTAGATAATTATCATGAAATCATTTATTAAATCATCTTATTAGCTAACGTTAAAAAAAATGGTAGGCGAGAAATCAAATCAAGCTTAATCCATCTCTGTTTCCATGATTTTGTTTGGACGATTAATAATGGCTATTTTAAGACCTGTAAAATTATGAAGTTCTTAAAAATATTGTGTACAATTTGTTAAAACTAAAAATGTACTAAATATTGGTAGTAATTAGAGCATACTGAAATAATTTTAATATAATAAACATTACTTCATGTGACAGAAAATAAACATGCATTCTTGGGCCAGAATACTTGAAGTCTGACATTAAAGTAGGTGGTCGAAAATCCATACTATAGAACTTGTGTAAGAGAGAATACTTCCTGCCCTTATAACATCAAACTACATGTAACATGAAACACGTTCATATTGAGCACAAATTGATTTAAATATTAGGATGTCTCAGATGTGGGTGGTCATTAGCTTATTCATAACAAACTACGATGATTGTCCGTTTTTGATCTCTTGCTGAGGCTGGGGATCACGAATCAGTGCATCGTAAGAGACTCCAGGAAATCTGTAACGAAGGGCCACATACAGCAGAAAGGATGACAATCAACGCAGGCACCGTCAGGAGCAAGATGAAAGCACAGAGAAAAGTGATGCCCAGGATGAAGCAGCTTTCGGAGGTATTGCTACACCGTAGGTATATAAGAACACCTTTCAGAGAGCAGTTTTACATACTTAGAGATAAAGATTATGGATTCTATGTAAAAATAGTTTACTACCTAGAAGCGTCTACAAATAAAACTTGTAATCAGTGAGACGTATTTTGTTTCTTTCCTCATTTTCATGTGTGTGCGTGTGTGTGTGTGCATGTGTGTGGATACGATGCATGTATGTGTCTTGGGCATGTGTATTGGTACATGCACACACATGTTAAATTGAGCATGGAATCCTGATGCTGGTGTTGTAAACCTCCCTCAGTCATCTCCTATTTTATCCACGGAGACAGGGTCTCTGACAAATCCAGAGCGTACAGCTGCAGCTAATTCTCACCAGTCAGCTTGCTCTGGGAATCTTATGTCTCCATCTTCTGCAGCTGGAAATAGAAGCAGCCACCACATACACATGGCAATTATCTGGGTTCTGGGATAAAACTTGGGCAGCACTTGAACAATAAGCCTTCTCCCCAAAACCTGAGGTGTGGCTTGTGAGGGCATGAGGGCTTTGTTAGAGACGAAATGAGAAGAGCGGGAAACCTCACTGTGCCAGTGGTTAGAGGTAGGAGAGTCATGAGCAGGGGCTTGGATCTTTGGGAGACTATGATAGAACAGTAAAGTAATTGTCCCTACTCTGATAAGGCACAGTGACTTATTTTTTCTAAGTAATTTATGACTATATCTCTATTTTAAATCCATGTGAATTATAGAGCATTAAGTGACAGTAGCAGGTTTATATCTTAGCTTAAAAATGATCTTTAGTACCTTGGTGCATTTTAATTATCACAAGGAGACAGAAAAAATATAATTGCAGAGTATAGGCTCTTGCGTCAGAAACACACGAGCCTAAATTTATCTTCTACCTTTCTCTTTTTGCTCTGTGTGCTTCAGTTTCCTCCAAAACAAAGAGGAAATAATTATATTTATGGGGGGGGCTGTAAAAATGAACAAAAATCACTATAAAGTATCAGGTTTATGGTAGTGACTTAATAAAATGAAGCTATCATTAGCTAATCCATTTTGTTGAAGAATATTATATTCCATTTAGTACTGGATGAGAATGTTAAACTGTGGGAAACACTTGTATTCCAGCTTTTAAAAGGTGAAGGCAGGAGACGATCAGCAGCATCCTCGGATACAGAGCAAACATTAGGCTAGCCTTGCTCCATCCAACTAGGCTTCAAAAACAAAACAAAACAAAATGACAAATCAAAACACGCGTTGGAGAGGTGGTCCAGCAGTTAAGAGCACTTGTTGCTGTCTTCTATGCAACAATTTTTATTTCAGCCACCACTCATATCAGGTGGCTCGTAAATGACCATAACTCTTGCGTCAAGAGTTTTGATGCCCTTTTCTGGCCTTTGAGGACACCTGCCACCTGGCTTTGCATACGCTGTCACACATACACACACATACAAATAATCAAGAAAATAATTACGAGTTTCTCTGACATGTGTTCTGTGATTTTATCTTTCACATTTTTTAAAAACATCATGTATTTGTTTATTTTATGTGTATCAGTGCTGTGCCTGCACAAATGTATGCACACCAGGTGCATGCACAGGGCACAGGAGGTCAGAAGAAAGCATCGGACTTCTCGGAACTAGGATCTGTGATGGTCGTGAGCCATGACGTGGGTACTGAGAACGGAGTTTAGGCCCTCTTCCAGAGCAGTCGGCGCTCTTAACCACCGAGCCATCTCTCCAGCCCATGGTTTTGACAAAACGGGAGAGGTGATCTGTAAGTCTTAAGGAGTGTTAGAATGAGGTACCATATTGAGGTGGGGACGGGCTTGATGAGACATTTTAGACTCTCATACAGCACACGCAGTCACTTCATTCTTTCTGTGGATATTGCACTTGTATCTTGTGAAACACTCAGGCTGGAATAAGCCTCCCACACCTATGTTGAACTTTGGCCAAACTGGCTTATAGCACAGAGAAGGCATTCCTCTACTCTTACTTTGAAAAAAATTCCCTAGGCCACGAATTTCCACACAAAACAGAAACAGACCTTCCACAGAATGACTGCTCAGGGCCCACTGGCTTTTACACAGATATTTCACAGTTACATCAGGCTTTAAATGGCCTCTGAAGACTCACAGCTAAGAGCACTGGGCTCCTTTCCTGTGATCAGGAATTTCGTGGTGCTGCGCTCAACTGAATGTGGCACAGGAAACACAAGTTGCTTCTGAGTTTATGAGAGTCCAAAGGTATCAAGGAAGATACTACGTGTAATTACAATTCCTCCAAAACTCAGATGGAATTTGTTTATGTTTCAGCAATCAGATGTGCATGGGGGTTTATTTGGGCAACCACGAGGAATCTAGGACAGGATTAATTGCATATGCAAAGTTCAGTGTTTCATGAGACACACATACCCAGGCAACCTATTTCATGAAAGAGTCTGAGGGAAAATAGAGAATAATATATCACTTTTGCATCAGTGAATTAAATTCCTGAGATAGCTATGTATCTTACAAATAAGCCCCAAACAAACTTAATGTCTTATAAAGAGCAGAGGATGGTGCTATGCTCAGTGGAAGTTAATATTAGTCAGTGAAACGGAAGGGAATGCTTCATAGACAAACCAAATGAGACATTTCTTCATGTGAGTGTAAGAGCTTGGCTAAAAAGAACCAACTGCAGGGAGGGAATGGCCACGGAAAGGTCACACAGTTTCGTGTTATCTCGAGTGATGGAAAGAGGGCAAAAATGGAAGGGACGTGGCAGAATGGGGCATGTAAATTGGAGAGGAGTATGAGGGGTTAAAATGGAGAGGGGTTCAGGTGAGGATGGGTTAACCACCTTTATAATATGCTTGCTGGCAGAAGAAAAAGAACCGTGGGTTCAGAAAAGTAGTATTCTGTTCTGAGTGAGAGTGTTTGAGTTCTAGAACCCCAGGTAGGGTTAGACTTAGCTATCTCCTCCACGTGCTAAAGGGTAAGGCCATGCTTTTAAAAGAACTGCAAAAACATTCACCAAAGGGAAAAACACAGTATGCCATAGAACCTGCTTTTCTCAACAAAACAGGCTTTGTCATTTTATTTTTATTTCTGATAATGCCTAAAGGCTCCATTCAGCATCAAGGGCTAATGGTTGTAAATGAAAATTTATTTAAATCAAATAAAGACTGAAAAGAAAAATCACATAAAAAAATAAGGCAAAAATGAATTTGTTTATGTGGAGCAAAATGCTGTCATGTTAATGTAGCTGAGTGATTGTTGGGAGAGTTGATTTCCAATAAGTATATTTACAGGCCTCTGTGCTAACTTTAATGTCTCCATCTTTTTTACTAGATATTAATGCATTCAAGAAGGGAGAAAATGGCTTTTCATATAAACACTGGCATTGCCATAGTACTGTTATCTTCTGATGTCATAGCATTCTCATGTACGCTGCTATGTCAGGAGAAGTAAAATACACACATATTATCAGCCCTTTGCTCAAGCATGTTCAGATGCTAAATCTGAAACTTTGTCTTTATTTTCCACTTGAACTTCTCAGGTTAGTGTTGCTATGTTTTAAGAACCTTTCTTTCCTAAAACGTGTTTTTTATAGGGAAAACTGTGGCTTGGGGCGGTGGCCATGGCATGCCCGGTGATAGCATAACCCTATGCTTTTATTTTTACTCAAGAAGACACTGTCAATACCATCCTGTTCAGATGCTACCTAGGAATGAATTGAATAAGAAATAAGAATGGAACTCAGATGCTGCTGTCCTCAGCGTCGGATCATTAAGGCATCAAGGGAAGCAGCTGAAAGTATTCTCGCTACTCCTGAAGCATTAGAGAAGAATGACAGGACCTTTCACAAAAGTTTATAAAAGCAAATTTCATGCTGAATTCTTTTGTCATTTAAAGGGGACTGTGTAACTGGAATATTCAAGAAAATCTGCAGAGGATATATTTAGAGAACATGAGGATATGGAGAGAGAGAAAGAGAAAGAGGTGAGAGGAGGGGAAGGGAGAGACAGACAGACAGACACACACACACACACACAGAGAATGTGTGAAAGTACATACTTTTGGCAATCCTTTTCTACCACTTGAGTTCACATTTCTTCAGATTAAATGAATCCATGAGGCTTCATGACCACTTACGCAAAAAGGTCTCTTACCATTTTAGCTCTTGAGATTGGGACAGTCTAGGATTCAGATATTGGAAAGGGCAGTCAAAATCACAAACTCAGAAGCCACTATGACTACAGTTCAAACTCTGAAGCCTACCTCCAGCTGGGGCATCAAATTCTGAAAAGCATTTGTAGCGGTATCAGTGTAGGCCTGAGTATAAAAGAGAAATGATGCTTTGCTGAATCCCAAGACTGTGTGAGCCTTTTCATGGTAATGAAGAAATGTCAGTGGAAGTTGATAGGGCATGTGCGCATGTATATGGATGTGGTGGGAGGGAAGGGCTGCCAGACTGCATTTTCACATCGGAAGTCATTCATAAAGCACGTGTGCCCTCCAAGCCCTTCTCCCAGGCTCTTGGCCCGCTATCAAAATCGGTCAATACATGGTCAGTCTGCTGTAAAAAATTCACTTGACAAGAGCAATTTTAAGTCTTTGCTGGTTTGACATTGACAGTGCTTCCTCGTGCTCAGATATGGTGTGGACGGGAGGATGTTTCCTGTCACTGGTTCAACAGTCTGATACAGAGCGGAGCTCGTGGGTTCCCCTACTTTTCTTCCGCATTGAGCTCATCTCCGGGGCAGGTGACAGTGCCTAAGGTACTGGTCGCTGCAGGCTACAATCCTTATTGCTTAATGTGCCGCCGACCCCAGGTGTTAGTGGGCTCACAGTCAGCGCTGCCAGCTTCCTACGTGTCCCTCATTAGAGTGAACTGTGAACTCTGAACTAAGACGTTCAAGAGCAAAGATTGAATTTCAGAGAAGGAAGAGAAGAAAGCCACAGAAACACTGCTTGGTGCCATAAATCCAAGCCTATTAAAACTGCAAGTCCCCACAGCTGTGAGGTGAGGTGATGCCTATCTTTCCAATCACCTGCCCATTTCTAATTTTGATCACAGCCTTGTATATTATTTTGGTAAAGAGACACAAAAGGAGAAAATGAGTGTGGTACAAAAGATACTTTAAGTGAGGAAGCCATGAACATGACAGGTTCACAATAAGCTTTCCTTACCTGGTTTCTGTGAGACACGCATGCTTCCTCTCCTCAGTAGAGGCTTTCTATCTCATCTAAGTCAGCTTCCTGAGGGGCTGAACCTTCGTGGTTTCAGACAACCATCTCTGTAAGGGGTCTTTGGAAAGTGGGAAGGAAGCCGGGAAATGGTTTTTGACCTGCTTCCACATATATCTGATACAAAATTTTGACCTTAAGGAAATATAAACCACAGAGACTCAGACTGACCCCCTTGAGTCTCATTTTTTTAACGTAGCTACTAGGAAGACAACTCTTCATGCAGAGGTATGGGGGCATGCCATGACAGACATTCTCTTTGCCCAGAAGGAGACCTTTACTGTAACAAATTACTTTCCTCATCAGAATTATAATCTTTGTTAAGAGTTCTAAATAGCAAATGACACAGACTACATAAGACTCACATGTCACAGAATTACAGGATTATTTGTGAAATTTTAATAATTAATATATAGGAAATTTTTTCTAAATACTATTTCCTGAGGAGGAGGAGAGAAAGGCATGTCGCCTGTTAAAGGTTTATCTCACTCGAAGAAATTAAAATTGTTTAGAAGGTATTCTAAAGAAATCATTATGCAGAATTCATATTAATCATTGTTGATAAATACTCCTGCTTTGAGAATGCTTGGGCTGTAATCAGAAATGAAAATAAAGAGCTCACGTGGGAAGAACTTTTCGGCTTGGTGCAACTTGATTGTTCACACTTCAAAGCAATCCTAAGAAAGACTGTAAATAAGGAGTAGGCATAAAACTCTGCAATCACGGGGGGATACTCAGCCCACTGCACAACAAAGCCAAGCCGGGCCTGCGCGCTGGCAAGCAGCCAGCTTCTGCCGCTAAATCTGGAAAGGCTTAAATGCGTGCTGAAGAACTGATAGACTCAGAAACCATGGGGGTGTACTTCGTATCACTGAAGGTATGTGGGTGGACTCATTCGTTTGACTTCCCTGAATACAAAGTAGGTCTGGCCAATGTATGCAATGATTCCAACCCTGCTGGAGCATATGCCATAAAATGCCTAGTTTATAGGAAGGACACACCTTCCTCAAGAGATACATGTCCCGCCCAGCCTTCTGCTTTTTTAATGCTCATTTGAACCTATTAGAATCTCCAGAGTGGGTTTTTCAAACATTTTAACAACGTCAAGGTATACCAGGGAAAGTAATTGAGCGAGTTACATAATAGCCCAAGACATGCATTCACTGACTCATCTGCGCAGTTGCTATAGCTAGACACACACAACACAACACAGCCGTTGTCTTGTGGGACAACCTTCCTTAATGCCTATCAGCGTCAATATCAAGATATTCCCATCGCTCATCCTAAAGCATTCTTTACAGTTTATCCATTTTCCGTACTGAAGCTCACCGAAACCAAAACTGGTAATAAAACAGGCCACAGATCACTTGTGTATTTTACAACAGGAAATGCTCAGATAGAGGAGAGATTCTTTTCTTTCATGACAATAAAAATTGTTACTACAAAAACCTTTCATCTTCAAAGGGATCTGAGAAAAGTAATTATTCAATGTAACAGCAACTGTTAGATTTCTATTAAGTTAGCTCAATTTTCCCATTTCTCTGTTCCTTCCCTCAGCATACATTTTCCTATTGCTGGTTTCAACAGAAAAATAACAGCTTAGAATTTATCCCTGAGCTAAAATCCTTCAGATGATTGACAAAATCTTAGCTAACTTGAAAAGTAACTTACATAAAACCTGGTTTGCTACTCAAGAGCATATTCTCCTCTCAGTAAATGAATGTACCCTTTTCTACATTGATCTGTGGCAAAGAGTGGAGACTCTTCAAAGGCAACACTTTTGTATAAAGCTAAATACCTTTTGTGCTGCTGTGACTCATGCTCGAATGTGTCTTCTATTCCATTGTGATTTTATCAGAGTTGAAATATTTCTAAAAGATTTTGGAATATTCCGAGTTAGGTTTGCATAATGTAGACTTCTTTGCAATTTTAACAGATGATGTGGGAGCTAATGTAGAGCCTGACGTACTATCTTCTTCATGTCTAATCAGTCAGCTTTCAGCTTGGAAAGATAGCAATGACTTTGACACTGCAAATGAACGCAGAACAGTGGGGATGTGGTTAAGGCCAAGAAAAAAAAAAAAAAAAAAAAGAAGAACATACAGATAGTGAAATGAAATGGCATTGCCTGTGTGTGGCTGACACCTCTCTTTGTTGGTAGTCTTATTAAAATGTGAGGTGGTAAATTAAATGGGGGGGGGATATGTAAGAAGGACGATCTTCACTCTGTGTCACTGGCTGTGGTGTTCAAATCCTGAGAAGTTTCAAGTTTCTGCCTAGGTTCCTAGACTCCAGCTGTTGCCCTCAGACCACACACATCTGTTTTCTCTTGCCGCGCTGGTGCATTTCTAGGACAACCGTTTCTTCTCCGGCTATAGTAGCTGTTTATTGCCTGACAAGGTGGTGGCTGTTAGGGCTCTGGTTCTAGCATCTATTCTAGGTTGTTACTGCCTATGCTGCAAAAATATAAAATACTTGAAACTCAACTCCACTTCTCTACATGGAAAACAACAGAGTAAAACTCTTTAGGTTGCATCCTGAATTCTGTTTTTGGTTTTGTTTAACTCTCCTACTTAAAATATCTATTTTTTCTCTTCTGCAGAAGTAGAATGATAATGAAGGCTTGTTCACAGCAGGTTCCTACACATTAAACAGGACAATATATGGAAAGCTTAAAATAGTGGTTTTTAGCCAGTGTTCCACACTGTCAGCTTTGCTGCCTGACAGAAACAGAACCCACAATCCGTGAGTATAAATTTGGATTTTATTTACCAGTGAAACAAATGTCGCTGTCTCTAATGTAACAAGGACTGAGACTGCAGCCACTACTTGAGTGATAAATGATGACTATCTTTAATTTTCATTGATTTGGAGGCATGGTTCTCTTGAAAGTATTGCATGCTGTGTTTTTGAGGATTTTTATGTGAAGAGGAAGCCACAGAGGTCTTATAACATGCATACTCTGAGCCCAGTAGAATATAATTATCACTGGAGAAGGGGTGTAAGAGAGTAATTAGTTTTTACCTAATATTGACCATCCAGAAAGACTGTTGCCAAGCTTTTATTCATGAAAGCCACCTCCTCAGCTGATCTAAAGGGACCCCATGTTCAGGTGGATGTAGTGTAAGCAGCTGGTTGGGTGGCTAGGAAAGACTGAGGTCGTCAATGAAAGCATCTTGGTTTTGTTTCATCTTCTGAGTGGTATTGAAAGCTATCACAATCGGTCGTTCTTCCTGTAGACTGCAGCATTGTGGATTGTATTCTTCCTGGGTGACTCCAAGTGCTTCATTTAAAAATTAGCTCCTTTACTGAAGAAGTCATTACCATTCCTGATTCCAAGTTCTACTGTAGAGGCATAGTAATAAAACAGCATGGTATTGTCATAGAAATAGATACATAGGTTGATGGAATAGAGAATTAAACCAAGGTTCTCACATCTGCAGATACTGGTGTTTTACGAAGATATTAAAAATTGTACACTGCAGAAAAGACAGCATTTTTAACAAATGGCACTGGTCAAACTAGATAGTTACATGTAGCAGAACGAAACTAAATCTTATCTCTTATCTGGAACAAAACTCAACTCTCAGTGAATCAAAGACATAATATGAGGCTGGGTGCTTTTAAAGTATCAAAAGAACAAGAAGAGAGTACATTTCAACCTTTAGCCACAGGCAAGGAGTTTCTGAATAGGGCCCTGGTAGAACAAATAGATTCTCATAAGACAGAATGAAAAAAAAAATTGGGAAAAAAAATCTTTGCCAATACTATATCTGATGCAAAACCAGTATCCAGAATACCAAAAGGGGCAGGACATAGATCTTACTAGATACTCACAAAAGAAAAATTACACTGACCAAAACATCATTTTTAAAAGTGTCCGGCATCCTTAGCCGTTGAAAACATTAAAATTAAAACTACTTTCAGATTCTACTTCACTCCAGTCCAGAATGGCTTCATTCAGCAACCAAAGGACAGTGGACATCGGTGAGGAAAGAGGAGATCGCTGCCAATGGTCAAGTAAAGTGGGGCAGCTAATATGGAGATCGGTGTGGGGGTTCCTCAAAATGCTAGATTTGGATCGATCCTATGACCCAGCTGTGCCACTCCTGCGTATTATCCAACATACTCTATATCTTACCACAGAGACATTTTCTGAACCCTGTCTGTCCATTGCTGCTCTAGTCACAATAACTGGACAATGGAGTCAGCTTAAATGCCCATCGACTGATGATAGATGGTGAAAATCTGGCCAATAAGCACATAGTTTTATTCAGCTGTAAAGTAAAATAACATGAAAATTTCAGGTGAATGGATGAAACAACAACAGCAAAAAAAGGTAGACTTACTGAGGCAATGAAGGTTCAGAAAGGTAAAGGTCATGCTTTCTTTCATGTGTGGATCTTAGCTTCAACCCTATATATTTGTGTGGTTTGGTACCTACAGCAGGGCAGAAACTGGATAATGAGAGTTGCTATAAGCAGGGCATATCAAAACTTACTGCAGCACTCTGGAGACGAGGCCCACCCTCTCACCAGTGCCAGTCAGTACTTGGGAGAATAGGCTCTGTGCTGTGCCCAAGCAGGACAGTGATGCCAGCCCTGGTGGCAGAAGTATGAGTGAGCCGGCTCTAAAGGCATGAGTGGGAGAGAGCGACCTGGCCCTTAGTCTAATGTAGGATGGCACCGGAGCAGGAGCGAAATCCTCCCTTTCGCCAGCCACCTCAGACATAGGGAAAACTGTTCAACGGGGTCATGAGCATGGAAGAGCTAGCCCTTCCCCTCACCAGCTGCAACACTCAGAAAAGAGGTCCCTGCCCTTACCTGGACAGCACAGTAGAGATGACCCTGGCTGTGGGGACATAGATGAGCCAGCCCAAGGGTGTGAGCGAGGGAGAGCTGGCCCTGTCACTCCTCTGCCTTGAGGAAGTCTGGAGGGGGAGATGTCCCCCACTCCTTCACCTTTCTGTAAGCAGTTGAGAGAGATGCCTCAGAGGGCATGAGAGAAGGAGAGCTATCCCTGCCCCTCACTGATTGTAACACTGGCTGGTTGGTACCCTGCCCCTCTCCTCCCTAGCTACTTCTGGTAGTTAGGAGAGCTGACACAGAGGACATGAGAGTGGGAGAGCTAGCCCTGGCCCCTGCACCTCACCTGAGCACCATAGTGGAAATGGTCATGATGGTGAAGGGAAGGGTGAGCCAACCCCGGAGGGGTGTGAGAGCCCAGCCCCTTGCAGGGTGCAGCACTTGGGAGAGTGGGCCCATGCCTTCACTGGGCAGCACAGTGGATCTAACTCTGAAGCTTGTGGGTACAGATGAGCCCTTCAGAGGGCAGGAGAGCAGGAGAGCAGGAGAGCTGATATTGCCTCCTGATGATGGTGGCACTGGGTGGCCTAGCCAGAGCAGTGCTGGAGAGCTTGTTCTGCTGGTGCAGATAAGGGAGAGACAGAGCAATGACCAGCTCAGCAAAGGGCCAGTTCTGCTGATCCAAAGTTTCAGGATCAGCACAGGTCAATGGCAGGATAACTTAACAGCAGGATAACTATGAGGAAGCCTGGTGAGGATCCAATATTAATGGTGTCATAGAAGCCAGAAATGTTGAACAAGACCAATGACTCTTTGCAACGAACATTTGCAAGGGAAGATATGCGGGCAGGGTGACGGACGTACTGAACATAGCACAGCTTCCCCAGGGATATGTTTCCTAGTGCGGTTTGTTTGTGTGCTCTTTATTTGTTTTGGGGATGGGGGGAGGTGATAACAATGAAGGGCAGATATGAGGGGACGGGAGATAAGGGGGACTGGGGTGCGCGGTTTGAAATTCACAAAGAATCCATAAAAATTAAAAATATATAGATTTTAGGCTGTGTGTGTGTGTGTGTGTGTGTGTGTGTGTGTGTGTGTGTGTTTTATTTGGTGTGGCCGTCTGTCTGGGATATGAGCACATTAGTGTGTAGAAACCACAGAGATGAGAAGAGGACTTCCACATTCCCTGGAGCTAGAGTCCCAGTCTTTGAGAGCCACCTGATCCAGGAGCCAGGAACTGACCTCAGGTCCTCTGGAAGAACAGGAAGCATTCAAAACATCTGAGCCATCTCTACAGCCCAAACATAAGTTTTACAAAAAGCAGTAGTTGAGGATTTGAGATCAGCAGGACTAGTTAATGCTACTCCTTAAAACAATAGCTTACTAAACAAAAGTTCCAGAAGTTGTTGGTCAGGTAGGCTCCTAGGCCTTAGAACAGTACATTGTCATTCAGAACAGGCCCTTGTCATTCTTCATGGCCTACCAGAACTAGCTGATAAGAGCCAATTGCTATAGACATTATATATATATATATATATATATATATATATATATATATATATATATCTTGGTTTCAACATGTAGAGAAATTAAATTATAACTGAGCTGGAAGCTTCCTTCTTACCAGCAAGTCTGCACAGTGCCTGATGTTAGTACAAACGCTGCCTGTAGAGAAGAGCTACCAATGCTCTCACCCAGCTGTGAATGTTATAAACAACAATGCCAACTTGCCAAGCAAGACATGTCCCGTGGTACAATAGTGGCACAACTGTTAACAGGGTAACAAATTACCCTCCCATTGGATGTGATGCCTGATCCACAATAGTGAATCAATGCTTCATACTATAAATCCAGTCACAACTCATGACTGAAGACTGAATTTACCACTTTAGGGAACGACATTGTGCTAAACTGCCTTCTAATTATTTATGTTTAAGTCATAGATAAATGCCACTCTCAACCATACCCTGAAAACCTTCTTTTGGTAGGAATGGTAATGAATGCATAGCTGTTCAAGGTGTTAAACGTGACTGTTAAGTAATGAGACATAAACTGGGCAGTCAGAGCCTCCTTTCTAAAGCAGAGACAACATTGCAGAAGAAGTGGGGATAACGTGAGAGCAGGATGATGAGGAGAAGGGTGATGAGATTCTGTCTTTGGGGTACGATACAGTCAGCGCTGTCAGAATCTTATGGCCGCTGCAGTTGCCTTCAGTGAGCCTGCGCATGACGGTGCCTGTCAATAGCGAAGCATCAATCAGGAGGAGGTGCCTATGGAGCTCTGTGAACCAATGGTGGCTTCTAGTGGGGGTGGGAATCTTTGCTTTAGCTGTGTATACTCTGGCAGACCCTACCAAGGCCCAATGGATAGTTCCAAACCCCTATGTGCACTGATGATCCTGGTTAAACTCAGAAGATCACAAATAAAACAAAAAGATTTTAAAAAATGTGAAGAAGGGTCTTTTTGGGAGAAGGATGGGTAAAAGATAGGAAGAAGATAAGGAGGGAAGCGGGAGTGGGCTATTATACATGTATGACATGTTCAAAAACATTCAATTATTATTATTTAATTAGCTCCTTGGATAGTGAGATGACTCAGTGGCTGATGCACTTAGAATACAAGGGTGAGGGCCTGCGTTAGAATCCCAAGAACCCATGTAAACCTGTGCATGGCAGTGCAAGCGTGCAGTCCTAGTGTTCCTCTCATGAATCCATACATGAGGGATTGACCCTCAGAAGATCACAGGTCAGCTGGCCCATCATACACAATAGGGAACAACAACAACAACAAAAAGTGTCTCAAACGAGGTTGAAGATAACACTGACACCTGAGGTTGTCCCGCCGTGGCATTCTCACCTCTGCACCTACGTGTGTGTGTGTACGCACACATGGCATGCTCACTTCTGCACTTACATGTGCGTGCGCACCCTGTACACACAGACATCAAAATCAAGTCAATAAAGATAAATTTATCTTCTGTGGGCAGTATAAGAAGCACAAACTCTGACTCCTTCTCTCAGGGTACGTGCTGTGACAACCAGGCAGTGCTGAAAGACAAGAAGAGGAGGCAAATTCAAGATGCTAGCTGACATAATTCAAGGACTTTACCTCTTGTGAATTAAACGTCACACTTTTGTCACCATTCTCTCTCTCTCTTTCTCTCTCTGTGTATAAAGAGAATGGAGAATATTCATAGCATGAGTAATTGGCTCTTCTATTGATACATTGCCAGATGTTGTAAGCTGTAGAAAACCTATTCTTTGCCAGACTCTGAATTATAAAATTAAAGTTGTATAAATATGCTGGATGAGTGAACCTGGGTTGGTTCAAAAATAACCAACATATGAACAAAGAAAGAACAGAGCAATTAAATTGTTATTGGTCATATTCTTAAATTAATTTCTCTTTATAGATAGCTTTACTCAAATTGCCACTAAGTCAACTAGTTACCTATACCTATGTCAGCAATATTTATTTTTCTGAATTGTTTGGGTACTGTGCCTCCTTATTGTAGAAATTTGCATATGGGTTTTAAAATTTTTATTTGTTTACATTTATTTTTTATTTTTTATTACAATTTGTTCACTTTATTTCCCAGCTGTAGCTCCCATTCTGGTCCCCTCCCAATCCCACTCTCCCTCCCTTATCTCCACCTGTGCCCCTTCCCCAGTCCACTGATAGAGGAGGTCCTCCTCCCCTTTTATCTGATGCTAGCCAACCAGGTCTCATCAGAACTGGCTGCACTGTCTACCTCTGTGGCCTGTTAAGGCTGCTCCTCCCTCAGGGGGAGGGCATATGGCTTTTTAAAAAAAATATCTTTTTAAAGCTCTATTGCTCATTTCTTTTTATTCTTGTACTGTAGTCCATTGAATGCATGTACTATAGTTTGTTTATTATTCTTCCATGGAACACTTTGTTTCTCTCTAATTTAGAACAATCATGAACACAATTTCTGCAAATGTTTAAATGCAATTTTTGTGCATACTTATCTTGTCAATTAATTGGTAATTACTAACAAGCATAGTTGCATCATCTGGTAAGGTTGGTGTTGCATTTCTAAGAATCTTTCTCAAAAGGTGTCTTATAAAATAGGGCATCGTTTTGCTTTCTAGGAAGCAGCGAATGGAAATTCTTGGTGTTTCCCTGCCTCATGAGCTGTCTATTTTGTCCTTCTTGGATTTTAACCATGCTAATACATAGTATTAAAATGTCAGTATTGCTTTAGTTTGCTCTTTCGTGATAACAAATAATGTAGAGAATATTTTCAGGACTATTTATAATATTCTTTGGTGAACTATCTCCTCAGATCTTTCTATATACTAAAATTGTTATCTTCTTTTTGATCTTGTTTTGTATATATTTGATACAAATGATTTGCATTATTGTGCAACTAATTTTCCCTATTCAAGCTTTTTCTAAAATATTCCTACTGTACTTTTAATTTTTAATTTTTTAATTAAATCTAAACTATTTTTTTAAAATTATGGTTTAGGGCTGTATTTCAACACATCACCACACAAAAGGTGACTTACATTGCTTATTTTCTTACAAAGGCACAACGGTTTTGGATTCTTACATTTAGACTCATGATCCATTTTGAGTCAATTTTTGTGAAAGATGTTAAGTCTGTCCATGTTTCTATTCTTGTCTATGGACACCCGATCGTTTCAGCCCCATTTGAAGAATAGACTGTCATTCTCCCTTGGATTGCTTTTCGCTTCTTTGTCAAAGATCAATCAGTTGACCATATTTGTATGGGTCTATTTTGGGGCTCTCTTTTCAGTTGAATTTGTGTCTATTCTTTTGCCAATACTGTTCTGTCTTAGCTATTATGTCTTCATGTTAAGTCCAGAATTTGGGAGAGTGTGTGTGTGTGTTTTCTGTCTAGTAATTCTGCAGATCATTATTCAGTGTGTGTATTATGTTAGTTCTCCTACTTCATTTTTCTGCCTATGTAATTATTAAAATAAAGTTATCAACATCTAAAAAGCATTTAGTGATTTTTTTATTGAGGATGGAATATGTATGTCAAATTTAAAAAATGGTATCTTAGCAAATTTTACTCTTTCATTCCATACACAATGAATTTCTCTTGCTATATTCAGGGTTTTTTTTTTAATTTCTGTTTGGAATATTGTGTAATTTAATTGGTATGTTCATGTTAATTTTTTATTTTTAAGTTTCCTAGTATAATTTTTTTATTCAAAGAATTAAAAATTCCATTTTTTTGTTTGTTATTTTCACAGATGAACATTGGATTCAGGATCCTAGTTACACTTCATTTACCAATTGGCTGGTATTTTGTGGTTGTTGTTTTTGCTGAGAATGGCTAAGATGACGATGACAATGGTTGGAGGATAGATCATCCACCACTGGGTCATACTGAGTAGACATGTCACCTCAGCTGCTCGTATGTATAGAGGGGGTGTATCTACACAAAGCATGCTTCTACCACATATTGGTGGGTAGTAAATGAACCATTATGTCAGAGGTAGATAACTTTATCAAATGCTTAGATATAGAAAGTAGACAAGACGCTTTCAACTTTAAAGCTCACATTCAAACCTTACCAGAGTTAAGCAAAATAGAGTTAAAAAGTTTCCCCACAGTATGAAAACAGCCTTGCTCACATATGCTACTTCTGTTTAGACATTATGCCCCAACCTCGGAACATAATGCCAGGATCTCAGGAACTTTGGGCCTGAGATATTATTTCTTAGGAGACAGCACCTACTTGATATACACTGAATATATCATATGTGTTAATACTTTTATAGGTATAAACTAATATAAATTTAGATAGGCAGTATCTAAGAATTGAAAACTTTAAATTTTTAACTATTTAGTAACCGGTAGTGATGTGGGGAAAGAGGAACACTTCTCCATTGCTGGTGAGGGAGCAAACTGTACAACCTCTCTGGAAATCAGTCTGACGTTTTCTCAGAAAATTAGGAATAACTCTACCTCGAGACCCAGCTATACCACTCCTAGGCATATACCCAAAAGATGCCCCACTATTCAACAAGGACATTTGCTCAACTATGTTCATGGCAGCTTTATTCATAATAGCCAGAAACTGGAAACAGCCCAGACTTCCTTCAGCCAAAGAATAAAGAACATTTACACAGTGGAATACTACTCAGCTAGTAAAAACAAAGAAATTATGCAATTTGCAGGCAAATGGATGGAACTAGAAAAGATCATCCTGAATGAGGCAACCCAGACCCAGAAAGACATACACGGTTTGTGCTCACCATGAGTACAGAGCGCCTATAGAGAGAAGAGAAACGATGGGCAAGGACATCTCTGTGACAAGCCTACCACAGGGTAGGCCCCTGGGAGGATATGAGGGTGACTCTAGCTGAGAGTCCTAGGAGCGGGAATCATGTAGACTGAAGAGGTCACCCTCTAACTAGACAGGACTCCTAGTGGAGGGAGGGGAATAATCAAGTCAGGGAGTGCTTTCAACTTTTCCGTAGAAATTCCTTTACACTTTAGAACTGGATAATATTCTTATTTGGTAATAATTAGTGTTGATTACTGGCAATCAAAAAGAGAAATCAACAGTTTATTTATTAGCAAGAATGCTAATGAATTGCAAAAAAGAAAGAGTGAAATACACACCCTCTTTGCTGAGGCTTTGAAGGGAAGGCCATGTTGTCTCTCTGTCTTTGCAGGTAATGATACCCAGAGCTGAAAGAAAATCTTCCTTAGCTTCTTCCCCACATAAACACAGTTTAGTAATGTTATGTTGTGGATCTCTTAATAAATTAAAGGTTTAACAAATTAAAGAATCCTTTTAATGACACTTTTGAGGTTTCAAGATTTTAATGGTATCTGGACGTTTAGGTTGTTATAGTCCACTCTACCGTTTAATAGGTTAAGAGAAATGAGCAACATCTCCTAGGTCACAAAGCTAATTAACTGTGGAACTAAGATTAACACCCAAGTCCTCTGGGCACAGGTGAGCAAAATACAGGGCTAAGATAAATGAGATGTACTGGCAAGGATATTTTCAATCTAGAAATCACATGTTACTTTTGCTTTTCCTTTTCAATTATTTTTTTTCAAATATAATTTGATTACTCCAAATTAACCAGCTAATATTCAACAATATTCGAGCCTTTGACTCAGAACAAATGTGTCTCTAAACAAAAATTAACTTAAGACTTGAAAGTTAATTCTCATATCTTGTAACTTTTGAAAGTGGGTAAGGTTTTGGCATTGGAATTTAGATAGTTGTTTTTTTTTTTAATTTGTTTCTGGTTGTGATTGTTTTAAAACAAATTTCATAAGCATGGCATAACCAACCTTTGCATCTGGATGTCAGGATTATAATTTTTGGGTGCCTTTTGAATTTCAGTAAAATGACACTGGAGTAAGAGTATCTATCTTACTTTGTATGTATTCATTCTTTGCTCACATCAAAAGTCTTGCTTCGGGGCTGGAGAGATGACTCAGAGGTTCAGAGCACTGGCTGCTCTTCCAGAGGTCCCGAGTTCAATTCCCAGCAACCACATGGTGGCTCACAACCATCTACAATGTGATCTGGCACCCTCTTCTGATGTGAAAGCATACATACAGATATTGTATACATAATAAATAAATAATTTTTTAAAAAAAGTCTTGCTTCTTCTTGACTCTTTCAAGTAAAGGTTCTCCAAACATGAGTTTGCAAACATTTGTGTGGAAGTAGTTTCAATTTTTATATGAGTAAATGGTGCTCAAATTGCCAAGTGATATTAGAAATTCTGTTACTCTTTATGTGAAACTACTAAACAATTCTCTGAGGTATCCTTTTATAATATCAACCATGAGGTAGGACAGTTTGCATTGTCCCGTATCTTCAACAGGGCAATTAATCTTTAATTAACTAAAATCACCAGGCATTTTAGTCATTTTACTGAATGTGGACATTTATCATTTTCAAAATTATTTCAGATTTTTTAGACATTTTGCATCCCTGCACATATTTAGGATTGGACTGTCAAGTCCACAAAATCCCTAAGATTTCATTGATATTAAGTGAACTTTATAGATGCTTTTACAGAAAATTGTTCAGTGTTGTGTATTTTAAAATATGTATTTCTGCACAAAATTAGTTTCTCAATTCTTATTTCATCTTTTTACACTGTACCTTATTTTTCAGCTGATTGGCGGAGCAGCACCAAATTGAACAGGCAGTGGAGGCCATTCATTGACCCTTGTCTGCACTGCCTCCCAGGCTTGCTCTCTATTCACCTGGTACTGCCATGGAACCCACATTGACACGTCATTATCAAAGTCCATAGTTGTGTTCTTATTTGTTCTTATTTCTGCACTTGTGCCTTTTCCCAAGTGTCTGACGGTTAAAACCCTACAATCTGTAGTCCTTTCAGATGCTATCCTTACTTTTATTTCGATGTCTAGGGAGTCATGGATAGTGTGCACAAAACAAACAGACAAGTTGGCCAGATGTGCTGGTTCATGGGGCACCTCAGGCTACCCTTTTCCCAAAATACCAAAAACGGTTATCGTTATTTGGGATTACTTATGCAAATTGGTCTTGTATCAGAGATTTTATTATTTTTTTCAAAGTACTACATTTTCATTTCAGTTTTGGTAATTTGTGTCTTCAAAGAACTCATTCAGTCCACGTTCAATAAATATCAAAGACAAATCTTCCTGGCACTACAAATTTCACATGTGATATTTTGTTCTTACAACAATCATTCCAGCTAGAAGTTTGTGAATTACATTTGTTTTTCTCCCGAGGCTCAAAGTTTGGGTTTATTTTTTTTTAATCACCTTTTATTTCAAAGCCTTTTGCTCTTGTTTTTCTTAAGTTCCTTTTCTCAGTTGTCTTTTATTCCTACTTTTGCACAGTGGAAGCTTCGACTTTTATTTCAGGCCATGCTTCGTTTGAAATACAAATATTTAAATGTATGGAGTTGTCTTTATTCATCGTCTTATATAAATTCCACAAATTTTGATGTATGCTATATTTTTCTTGTTAATAAATTTAAAATGTTTTCTGTCTGTCTTTGAAACTGCTTCATTCATGGACTATTTAGAAATATAGTTTAAATTTTCAGCTTTTAAAATAATTTTTCTAGGTATCCTTTAAAATGATTTTTAATGTAATTTCTTTTTAATTCAAAAAAGACGATTATACAAAAATTTAAAGGAGAAACCTGAGGAAAAGGAAGCTGTAAATCTCAGCAACAACCCAGAGGAGGGGAATTAAAAAGAGAAGAAAAAAGGCCTTGTTGTTTGAATTAAGAGGGCATGCAAGCCAGCCACACAGCACTAGGCAGCAGCGTGGTGGTGAGCAGAGATTTAGAGAAAAATAAGCAAGCCCAAATTACTAGAAAAAGCACACTTAGGTTCTAGCCAGCATGCAAAATAAAGAGATAGAGGAAAGAAAAAGAAAGTTGCAACTTTTTAAGTCAAGACTCAAAGAAATGAGCACACCCAGCTGAACCTCAGCTTGTAGGAACTGAACTGGGAGCATAAATTTTGAGAAGAAAAGGTTCACTTTCCCATTAAAGGTATAACCATTCCATCTATCTTCTTAGCATGATTCTAGGTGAGAACATCTTCCAAGGAATTCTGCCTTCCTCTACTGATTTCTAAGTAAAGCCTATGGACCGGGAATATCTGTACAAATTTTTTAAGTTGTGGTATACAGGAGACTTTTTCATAGCCTTATTATTTATTTAGATCAGTTTTTTTTAAAGCAGCGTAGTTCCATGTATAAATTTTAATATTTGGGGAATGAGTGAAATATCTTTAGTGGATGTTGTTGCCAGAATTATTCCAGTTTGGATGGTGAATAATTCTTTGTTACTTTTGTTCACAGAACCTTTTCAGTGCCTAATCACTGAACTTTTTAGATTTCTCTTATTTTCTGATGCCAAAAGATGCTTTCACATCATTTTATGCTTGCCTTCCCTCCTGCCCTCCAGTCCTAGAAAAAGCCATTTCTCTAAGGAATGCTTATTTCTATTAATGGAGGATGTTATTTAGAGCCAAAATGGAGGCTCTGCAAAGCTCTTGCTTGACAACTTTTTCCACATAACTTCAGTTTAAATAGGTTCTGTTGGTATGATTTCAATTTTATATTTTCTTCTCTGTTTCTCATTTTCTAAGACATTAGTGAAAAATTTCCCCTCGTGTAGTTTTCAACACTGATTGATTCTGTTCAATGTGATTGCATTTTCCCACAAATCCCTGAACCATATTATGGTAGATACATCAAACTTCTGTTTTTTTGTTTTTTGTTTTCTTCCACTGTACCCTTGTTCCTCATCTTCTTCTGGTCCCACCCTCCCCCCACCATGCCACTCCCCTATTCCTTTGTTTTTCTAGTTCTATTTTATTTGGCATTTCTTAGTTCTGTGGACTATAAATGCATTAGTTCTGCCTCTAAGTGCATTTTGTCTTCTTATTCTCTTGCCCTGTTCAGTGTTAGATGCAATATATTGTAAAAGTGACATTTAAAAAAACAAACCTGTATTTTCTTAACTTTTTCTAAAGATCTGGATATAGTTTGTCAGGCATTAAAGTCATTTGTAGATTAACTTGAGCCTTTCCTCTGTTAAAGTTTTGTAAAATGGTTCTTTGCTTTTGGGTTTGTTTCCTACGTTGCTATTCTTTGGAGGGAATTACAGCAAATGCCACAGTGTTTGGGAGCATCCCCACATAAACTGATACTCGAAAATCTCTCAGCTTTGAATGCTGGAAACAGGCTGCTGTATAGCTCATTACTAACTGTTTATTCTCTGTCTGGCTTTGTGTGATTCTCAGGTGATATGAATATCTTAATATTAAGAATAAGACTCAAAAGACATCCCTCCACACATTTGGGAATCTCCCTGTAGCTTTCTGTTCTCTGTTAATTCTACTCCACAAATGCCAAATTCCTCACGCTCTTCAAATCTAAATCCCTGTCTTCCTCAGCTCAGCTGGATGCTGGTACTGCTTGGGTTTTCCTCTCTGCATCCTTCTGTGGAACATCATTTCAGACTAGGAATTGTTTCAACTATTCTTTTTTCTTCCATTGTTAACAATATTGCAAATCCTATTGAAGTTTCCCAAGAACAGGGGTTTGTTTGTTTCTTAATTAATTAATTAATTAGATTAGATTAGTTATTTTTGAAGAAGAGTACTAGATACCAGATAAATCATCAAAGCAGGAAGTGGAAGACATTTTAACAAAAGATAATTATTTTGTTATTTAATTTTAAAATTGTCATGTGGATTTTTAAGAAATTTCTTGTTTCTAAGATATCAGTTTTTATAGTTAGGCAAGTAGACACCATGAGAACATGAGAATATTCAAACATTCATGAGATAAACAAACACTAATATAGGAATAACTGCCTTGGGTTTATATATAACCTATGCATACACAAATGTATACATATTGTAAATAGAAACGGTTTCAGACTGATGATTTGTACTTAGTGTTCTTTAATTACATGCAATACAAAATGAGCTTACATCAATGTTCATAATTCATAGGTTTTTGTCAAAACTGTTTAAATAAAGCAGTGCTTAAAAATACTCAGCCAATCTCCTGCTCTGTTGTCTGTCTCTCTGTGTCCCTCATCTCTCTCTCACACACACACAGAAACACACACAGAGAGAAACACACACACACACCCACACACCTTACTTTTCTTGTTAAACTGTCAGATTTCTTTCCCTTTCTCAAGACCCAGCTATTTGTTAGGTAAAATTGAATGCCAACACCTTTTAAAACATGATATTTTAAGCCAAAAAGTTAAGCTGTGGGAGTTTGGGAAAACTTGCTTTAGAGATATAATTGCTTTCAAAAACATTTTCTAGGACTTGAATGTCACCAAAGGAGTAAAAAACGAGGAGAAAAAGTACACTATGATCCTGAAAGTATTTGAGGAAGGGGGAAAAGAGTGTTTCTGGTTTGAGTATTAAATGCATGGGTTTCTCTAATTGGGCCTAAGTGTCTCCACTCAAAGCCTTTCACTTGTCTAAAAGCACTAGTTAAGAACCGGAATTTTGATTATAGATGCTAAAAACAAAAGGGACAAAACCAAGTCCCCCTTTGTTGATAGTTTAATTGATTCTATGGCTGTCCTTTAACGTACAGTAGAATGGCAGGGACGTCTGGCCTGCTAAATGATGACGTGGTGTCAGGGGAGTCCTGCTCCAATTTTTCACTAGGCTGTGGTCTCTCATATTAGTCTGACATTCTACACCACTCAGCACTGTCAATGTCAGAGGAAGTGTCATTATTTGAACACTTGCATCTTCCAGTAGAAAAGATACCATATTTACTCTGAAGAATGTCAGCCGTTGTACCCTTAGAAGCATTTTCTGGGGTTTGCTGAAACACTTTTGACTGAACTCTTTTTCAAAACTCTTTTTCAGTGTTAAGTCTCACAGACTTGAGAATGAAAGGACCTGGGCAAGGCTACCCAGGCCAAGCCTGTAGGGAACAGATGAGGTTTTTCTGCTGACTTTTTAAGGCTCCCTATGAAGTAAATTCCGTATTTCTTTAGGATTCAGTTGTGCTAAATGGGTTTCTCATACTGCTATGCTAGTTTGCTTTCTTAATATATATACATATATTTCTTTTTTATTATTACTAGTTATTATAATTTATACAATTTGTATCCAGGCTGTGACCACTTCCCTCATCTCCTCCTTCTATACCTCCTGTGCCCCTCCCCTAGTTCACTGATAGGGGTGGTCCTTCTCCCTTTTTATCTGACCCTAGCCTATCAGGTCTCATCGGGACTGGATTCATTGTCTTCTTCTGTGACCTGACAAGGCTACACTCCCCAGGGGAATGTGATCAAAGAGCCTGTCACTAAGTTGTTGCCAGAGAAAATCCCTACTCCCCTTACTAGGGAACCCACTTGGAGACTGAGTCTATGGGCTACATATGAGCAGGGGTTTTAGGTCCTCTCCATGCATTGTCCTTGGTTGGGGTATCATTCACTTCAGGGCCCCCAGGGCTCAGTTTTTATGGCTCTGTTCATCTTTTGGAGCTCCTGTCCCCTCCAGGTCTTTCTATAACCCCCTTAATTCATAAGATTCCCTGCACTCTGTCCAAAGTTTGGCTATGAGTCTCAGCCTTTGCTTAGATACCTCCATCTTTCAGAGGCCATATGTGGTAGGCTTCTGTCTTGTTCCCTGTCTTCTTCTGCTTCCGATGTCTATCATATTTGTCCTTCTGAATGAGGATTGAGCTTCTTTCTTGGGTCTTCTTTGTTGTTTAGCTTCTTTAGGAGTATAGATTTTAGTATGCTTATCCTGTATTATATAGCTAATATCCACTTACAAGTGAATATATACCATGTGTGTATTTCTGCTTCTGGGTTCCCTCATTCAAGATAACCTTTTCTAGTTCCCACCATTTGCCTGCAAATTTCATGATTTCCTTGTTTTTAATAAATTGTTGACAAATAAAATAAATCCATATTCAACTACTTTGATCTGTATTCCCAAAATAATATTCACCGAATAAAACTACCACTGACACATGAACTCATCCAAGAAGAATAAGAAACAAATGGCCAGACTGAGAGGGCCTCTGAAAGACTCTACCCAGCAGTGTATCAGAGCAGATACTGAGACTCATAACCATATTTCGGGCAGAGTGCAGGAAATCTTAAGACGGAAGTGGGAGATACTAAGACCTGGAGAGGACAGGAGCACCACAAGGAGAGCAACAGAACCAAAATATCTGGGCACAAGGGTCTTTTCTGAGACTGATACTCTAACCAAGGATCATTCCTGGATATAATCTAGAACCAGATGTAGCCCACGGCAACTCAGTATCCACGAGGGTACCCTAGTGATGGGAACAGGGACTGTCTCTGACATGAACTCAGTGGTTAGTTCTTTGACCACCTCCCCCTGAGCAGGGAGCAGCCTTACCAGGCCACAGAGGAAGACAATGCAGCCAGTCCTGATGAGACCTGATAAGCTAGGGTCAGATGGAAGGGGAGGAGGACCTACCCTATCAGTGGACTTGGAGAGGGGCAGGGAGGAGATGAGGGAGAGAGGGTGGGATTGGGAGGGAATGGGGGAGATGGCTACAGCTGGGATACAAAGTGAATAAGCTGTAATTAATATAAAAATAATATATTCTGGTATTCCAATGAGTATTTTAAAACCAGCTATGAGGTAGAGCTTAAAGGTAGAGGTCTGTTGACCCTGTTTTATTATATTGGTAAACCCACTGTTGGGAGACACAGTAATATATGTGGACCTTTTATCCCTACGCAGTGGCATAAGATAGTGTAATTCCTTACAAAGAGGTTTAAAATGCCTTCTTGTGCTGGTCAAATCTCTTAGGGAATATTATCACTGTTCATGACTTGCGCATCTTTGGTTGGGCTTAAGCTGTATGTCATGCTACTCCTAGTCAAGCCCACTGTTGTATTTGTTTCAATGGGGAGGAGCTGGGTCCTTTGTTTCTGGCAAAAGAGTGATGAGAGCAGATCATTTCCCTATTGTAGCTACTGGACCACCTCTTAGGCTACGGGATATGAGGCTAATTACTATTGAATCTTGACTTGTTCTGTCTCTTTTCTATGTGGGTAACACTGTTTTATGTCAAAAGCCTATATAATTCATGCTTTTCTTGCTGACCTTTGGAAATCATGATGGACAGACATGCTGGGCTGGGCTTCCAGGGCACACAGAATCATATATTTTCTATTGTTCACATAGCATGCATCTCCCTGAAGATGGCAGGTAATAGGTGAAATTTGCTTAATACTTATGCTTACTCTCACAATTACTTGTATGTAATTGTGTATCTGTGTAAAGACACATATATTTTTATATGGAAGATCAGATTAAATAATGACTTGGCCTGAGTTGCTGATGTCCATTTTAGGATAAGTTGGTATCAACCAACATGCTCTTTTCCTCAGGAATTCTTGGTTCTAGGAACATTCAAAAAGATCACTCAAGAAACAGTAAAAAGTTCTATTATAAATTTGGTTTGAAAAAATTCTGAATTACTATATTATATTCAGGTCTAATGTTGTACAGTTAGCAATGTTTTTAAAAATGAACATACAATTAAATAAAAATAGATAGCTCAATTGATAAAATTAAATACAAATAAATAATTAAAAGCAAATTTATTAACAGAATAAATCTTATTTATTACTAATACTACTTGCTAATATTTCTTAGAAAAATAACCTTTCTTTCCTTCTATCTGGGAGGAACAATCAGTTTTTATGTGATAAACTTTGTTGTTTTGAAGATATTTGGGCCAAGAAAATTTTTATAGGAGAATATCAATGAAAATAAATTTATATTGGGTAATGAGTTAGTGGGAATCGTACTCAGTAGTGCACACTTAGATTTGTCTGTCATCTATTTCCTCAGAGTACTAAGAACTATTTTGCTTTAGAATCTTAAATTGATAAAAAAAAAATTGTATGTGCTGTCTGCTGTATGGAGTATATAGACGTACATGTCTCAGTCTAATGTTTGAAATTTGTACATAATGTGAATGACTAAATCAAACCAACTAACCTCACACGTTAATTTAAGTGGCTGATTTAAACTACACCGGGTACAAGTAGTGTAGCCCATATCCTGGGCCCTGTGAAGCTGTTCTTCCTAACAGACTGTCAGCTTCTCCCCTGCTTGAGTCTGTCACTTCTCCCAGTCTCTGAGAGCTTCCGATCCACACTGTACGGTTTCACCAACTTTACCTTCCAAGCATAAGCAAAAGCGCGCAGTATTTGCTGCATGGCGCCTCCTTTGCTTTGCTTAGTAGAGAGTGCTCCAATTCATCCCCATGGCTGTGCATATTCACCATCCTTCATCCAGTCTAGTGTTGATGGACATCCAATTTGTGTTTATATCTTGGCTATGATGAACAAAGCAACAGCGGGGAGCATGGAGTTCAGACATTTAGATGTCTTTTAGGAATAATGACTTAAATTTTATTGGGCAATATGTATGTCCACACTTTAGTTTGGATTTTTATAAATCCACAAAAGTGTACAGATTAATGATTTAGTCCCTAGGATCTAGGTTGTAGAAATAGTAACAGGTGTTGGCCTAGAAGGAGGTTTTGTCACAGGTTTTTGCCCTTGAAAGGCCTTGGCAGATCTCAGTCCATTTCTGCTCTCCCTTTCTTCCAGGAGTTGAATATTTTTTCTCTGCTGTGTGCCTCATTGTTCTGTGCTTCTTCAAGCATGATGGACCTTTATAAACAATGGGTCATGAACTGTAGCTTTCAGCTGTGAAGTGAAATAAACATTTTCTTTTGATAATTTAATCATTTTAAGTATTTGCTGTAGTAACAGAAAGGTACCTAATACATGTATGTAACATTTTGTTTTCTGTGGAAATTCTGCATTTTTCCTATAATGGCTCTATATTAGATTCATGCACTTAGTACATCCTCTTCTGATACCTGTTATCACTTACCTGTTTATTAACAGCCATTTTAAGAGGTATGAAGTCACTTCTGATTTTTATCTTAACATATTTTACTGACAATCAGTAACATGAAACTTTTTTTTATTAATTATAGTTTATTTACTTTGTATCCCAGGTTCAGCCCCCTCCCAATCCCACTTTCCCTCCCTCATCTCCCCCCATGCCTCTCTCCAAGTCCACTGATAGGGGAGGTCCTCCTCCCCTTCCATCTGACCCTAGCTTATCAGGTCTCATCAGTACTGGCTGCATTGTCTTCCTCTGTGACCTGGTAAGGGGGAGATGATCACAGTGCTAGCCACTGAGTTAATGTCAGAGACAGTCCCTGTTCCCCTACTAGGGAACCAACTTGGATACTGAGCTGCCATGGGCTACATCTGAGCAGGGGTTCTAGGTTATATCCATGAATGGTCCTTGGTTGGAATATCACTCTCAGAAAAGATCATCCTGAGTGAGGTATCCCAGAAGCAGAAACTCACACAGTATATACTCACTTATAAGTGGACATTAGACATATAATATAGAATAAACATACTAAAATCTGTAGAGCTAAAGAAGCTAAGCAAGAGGGAGGACCCTGGGGAAGATGATCAATCCTCACTCAGAAAGATAAGTGGGATGAACATTGGAAGAAGGTGGAATCAGGAAACAGAACAGGAGCCTACCACAGAGGGCTTCTGAAAGACTATACCCAGCAGTGTATCAAAGCAGATGCTGAGACTCAGAACCAAACTTTGGGTGGAGTGCAGGGAATCATATGAAAGAAGGGGGAGATAGCAACACCTGGAGGTGACAGGAGCTCCACAAGGAGAGCAACAGAACCAAAAATTCTGTGCACAGGGGTCTTTTCTGAACATGGAACATTTTAATGATACCTGCTGGCCACTTCCTCTTGAGAATTCTTTTTGGTCCCTTGTCCATTTATTGATTTTGCTATATTTTTTATATTGAATCAATCATGTTCTTTCCTTTTTTTCCCACTTAGTTCCTGATCACATGAATGGTTTGCAAATATTTTCTTTCTAGCCATGTTATCCTTCACTCCACTGTTGCTCTTGTTGTTCAAAAGCTTCTCAGTTAGGGTTTCAGGTAATGGCATTTGTTTTGTGCTGCTCTTTCTCCTGTGTGTTTGTTGATTTACTGTTAGGGTCATTTAATTATTTGCCCAGATCAGTGCTGTGGAGATTTTATCCTATGTTTGTTCTAAAAGTTTTATAGTTTCACTTCCTTTGTTTTAGTCTTGAATCCATTTCAAGCCATCTTTTATATGGTGTGAGATGAAAGTCCAATTTCATTTTTCTATTTCTGGATACTTAGTTTCCCAGTACTGGATATTAAACAGCTGTCATTTTTCTGTTGTGTGATCTTGGCTCCTTTGCATAATATCAAATAGTCATAGCTGTGAAGAATTTTCTCTGGGTTCTCTATCTTGAGAAATTGACCAATGAGACTTTTATATGCCAAAATTGAGCTTATTTTGATTATCCAATTCTGTAATAAATCTCAAAACCAGATGCTTGCTGTTATCAAGAGTTCATTGGTCTTTCAGAGTCTTTGTGGTTGCATGCCAATTTTATAAGTACTACATCTATTTCAAAGTAAGCACTTTATAATTTTTTATTTCAAGGTTTTTTTATTAAGCTTTAGTTTCTCATGATAAATTGTTACATGATTAGTTTGTTGTAGAATTTTTAATTAATTATTTAATGTAATCTAATTATTTAATTATTTAATTATTTAATTTGATTCATTTTAATTAATGAAATAATTTGAAGAAACTGAATTACTGAGGGTGTTTATTTGTAACATTGAAAAATAGAAATATTTATAAAATGTTTTTAAAGGCAGTTAGATACATTATAAAAGATTTATGCATTTTTCATCTTTGTATCCTCTATTTTTCATGAAATTGCTGCTCATATTATGACATAGAAAACTGAACACAATCTTCTAATGTCTGTATTTTATCTTCACAATCAAGTGATATTTTGGAATTTTTTTCTTTTGTTTTTCTTTTCTTTTTTCTCATGTATTCATTTTATTCACTTTACATCCTTGTAGCCCCTTCCCTCCTCCCCTCCCAGTCCTACCCTTTCCCTCCTCTTTAGCCCTTCCCCTTTTCCTTAGAAAAGGGGAGCTCCCTTTCCCTCCAACCCAGCTCATCTAGGTGCATCAAGACTGACCTTTTCCTCTTCACCCGTGGTCTGTCAAGGCAATCCCACCAGTGGAAAGTGACCAAAAAGTTATCAAATGAGTCCATGTCTGATGCAGTCCTCACTTCACTTACTATAGCACCCACTTGAAACCCAAGCTGCCCATCTGCTACTTCTTTGTAGGGGGCCTAGATCCAGTTTATGGCCTTTGGTTGACGTTTCAGTCTCAGCAAACCTTTATGGTCCCTGGTTAGTTGGCTCTGTTGTTTTTCTTGTAGGGCTCCTGTCACCTCCAGGTCCTTTTCTCTTTCTTCCCACTGTTCCCCAAGATTCCCTAGCATCGACCAATGTTTGGCTGAGAGTCTAAGCATTTGTTTTGAGGCACTGCTATGTAGAACCCCTCAGAAAACAATTCTGACAGGCTCCTCTCTGCAAGCTTAGCAGAGTATCCTTCATAGTGTCAGGGGTTAGTACTCCCTGATAGGGTGCATCTTTGGTTGGGCCAGGCATTGGTGGGACATTCCCTCAATCTCTGATCTATCTGCTCTGTCTTTATCCCTGCACGTGTTATAGAGGGACACAAAAAGTTAAGAGGGTGGAGATCAGACGTGAGGAGAGCAAGGTCATGAGGACAGAAGGCTTGTAGAGTAAAGAGAAACTGAGGGTGGGGGCATCTTTATGACAAGCAGGAGACTTAAGTCAGCATAGGCTTCTGGGAGGGTATGAGGGAGATCAAACAGCAACCGGATAGCTGATATTTTCTTTTACCATGTGGAGCATGTTCTATATTCTTAGGTGCTTAACAATTACATTCACTGTGTATGAGTCCCCATGACAACCCTAGAACAGTATTATTAAATCATAGAATGAAGACATCTTCAGACATGATAAAAATAGAAGATCTTGAGCCCAAGAAATTGTGATATGCTGAGCAGTGATTTTTAACTCCATAATTCGAACATGAAAAAAATAACACTAACAGTTTTTTTGCTCATTAAATAAAGAAACAAACAAGAAAAACTGTGGATCTGATCCTCTTGGTGGAAAGGGAATATCTTTCTTTGCAGTTGCATTAACTCAGGCCACCTAGGGACCATTTAGAACACTGGATGAGGTAATTTACTAACAGATCCCCTGGCAAAATGAAAGAATTAAAAGACTCCATAAAAAATTAACAATGTGTAATCTACTTTTATTGGTAAGATGAGAACAGATGCGTAGTATCATCTTTGGAATGTTGATCTTTGCTAAAGTCTTGACAAGAATCATTCACTACACTAAAAATAAGTTAATATATAAAACCTTATATACTTCTGTTTTTAACATTTATTGGTAAATTCTTAGCATTTGCTGAAAAGTCATGCTATGACAAATGAACCGAAAATAACAATTACTTGTCCTTATTAAAATAAACAATAATAAAAATGACTGTATGTAGAAAATTTTACATTCTTATTAGAATATAATGATACCTTCAAGAATTAAAAAATATTTTATGTATTTATTTTGACTGTTCGTGTGAAGGTGTGCATGTGTGGAGATCAGAGGACATCTTTAAGGAGTTGATTATTTAGTTTTACCATGTGAGTCCTGGGAACTGAACTTTTTCAGCTTGGTGGCAGGCGTGTTTAGCTATTTCACTAATCATAAGAGCTTGGGTACTGACACAATATGTTTCTATTATTTCATATGAAGTCTTGGTACAGAGAAAGAAAACGCATCCCACGACATAGTTCTGGAAGTTCTGGAAGGTACTAGACCTTTGGGCTGCATCTGGTCAGCTTCTGGCAACTGCCTTGAAGTAGTTCAAGTTGCAGTAGAAGAGTGAGTGGAGCTGAAAACTCCGAGAATCCTGAGCTTCCCCGAGGGAAGTACATTATATATTCATGAGGCCGTTAACCTCATGATTTCACACCTCCCGAGGACATCACTACCTTTCTACACAGATGCTTTGGCTACTAAATTTCAGCAAGTTTTAGCATGAACAAACTACTGTCAAGCCATATCAGGTACTTCGTAAAATGAAGTTGGCTATGTTTTCCATTAGGACTTCATCATTACTTACTATAGCTAATTGACACCTAAATAAAGACACTAGATTTAGATTTTCACCCCCAAAAGAAAAGTATGGACACCCTACTATAATGATACTAACCAATTCTGGATTGCACATAACTAAGGCAATAGGTATATAGAGATTTTACTCCAGCCACCACAAATTAAGCTGCACCTGAAGGGCAGGGTCTATCTTCTTTGTGTCTGTGTATTACAGGTATCGCCAGATGGATTTTAAGGGGAGAAATGGATTTTTCTCTAAGTTTCATGTGAAAACAGTGTGTGCATTTATGTAACTTCCGTTTATTTTATTTAAAACAGGTTAACTTTAAATATTTCTAATCTCTAATTCCATGTTAAATTGAAGTACTAATAATTATTTTCACTAAAAATTTTAAATTAACATTTATAATTTTGTGAGTGTGTGTCAATGTGTGTCTGTGTGTACATGGAGGTGTGTGTGTGTGTGTGTGTGTGTGTGTGTGTGTGTGGACATTCCTGTGCCATGGCTCTTTGTGGAGGTCAGAGGACAGCTTGTAGGAAGGAATCAGTTCTTTTCTATCATGTGGAACCTGTCAATCAAACTAAAGTTGTCAGCCTTGGTGGCAAGAACTTTTACCTGATCTGCCATCATGCTGGCCAACAATTTATTTTGAGTAATATTAATTTTTATGTTATTTATTTGTTCTTATCCATGAAATATGATCCTATCAGTCCACCATTTCCCTCCTCTAGCTTCTCCAGAGTGGCCCTAAAAGATAAAATGGCTCATTGATTAAGAATATTTTCTGATTAGTCCCAAAGCATCCAGATCCCACTATCCACACTGGAGATTCACAAAGGCCTGTAACTCTAGCTCCAAGAGATCCAGTGCCCCTTCTGGTCTCCGTAGGTACCCACTGTGCATCCACACACATGTGAGTGCACACACTCACACAGATACACACATAGACAGGTAAACTAAAAAAATATTTTTAATATTAGTGTATTTATGGTTATTGTAGAATCATCACTTCGTCAATGCGAGAACCTGTTTTAATATAAAACCACCTTACACAATGTATCTTTGCTTGTGCTTTGCATTCAAACAAACAAGTTGTTTATTTGTATTGTTTTCAAGACAGTCTCAGACAACTGAGGCTAGCTGTGAACTACTGATCATCTCCAAAGTAGCCAGAGCATAGGCGTGTGACCCCATTACCCAGCTCTCCTTTACATTCACGCTTAAGATTTTCTAGTCATTTTCTGGCTATGAACATAAACAAAAATAAGTTCTTTTCAACTTCATTTCAATGAGTTTTACTTCTATGAAAGTAATTTTAATAGTTGTATCGTTCTTCATTGAAAAACTAAAATTTTCTCAGGCTTTACCATATTTTTAATTTTTTTTATATTTATTACAGTTTATTCACTTTGTATCCCAGCTTTGGCCTCTTCCCTCTGGCCCTCCCAATCCCACCCTTCCCCCCTCATCTCCTCCCATGCCCCTCTCCAAGTCCTCTCCTGGTAGGGAGGTCCTCCTCCCCTTCCATCTGACCCCAGCTTATCAGGTCTCATCAGCACTGGCTGCATTGTCCTCCTCTGTGGCCTGGCAAGGCTCCACCCCCAGGGGGAGGTGATCAAAGAACAGTTCTCCCTATACTGTAAAGAAAAGTAAAAGACAAAAAAAAAGTCCACTTAAGTAAGTATGAAAAAAAAAAAAAATGGAACCTTAGAAGGCACAGTTAATAACTGCAGAGACTAACTGCATTTCTAAGGCTATGTATGACACTTTTCTTATGCTAACATTAATTTTGACATTTAAATAAGAAAATATATTCAAAACTGGTTCTACAGAGTTGCAACTGAAACTTATATGTTGACAATCAATATTGCTACTGCCCTTAATAAAGGGATGAAGCAGATAAATCAGACATGAGAATTAGCTTTCTCTTTCACTTTCAGTGCCTTTGATCAGATTAAAAAATGTATTCTTCATGATCATAGAGTTCATTCACAGCTGAGCAACCTCAGCGTACATTACGAAAATCAGTCTCTGTGAAGGTCACACCCAAATTCACAAATCTGTTTGAATCGTTTGACTGATCTGCAGTCAAATCATTCTAAAAGCCAGACATCAGTCAAAAAAAGTGCCAGTCAAAATAAAAACTCTTAAGTACTTTCTAAAGAAAAAACTGTAATTCGACTTTTGGCTTTCTCCTTTCCCTCTTTTTCATTTATTTTTTCTTTTAAAATATGTTTTACAGCTGTATACTTTGCTCATAATATCCTCTGATTGTAGTTGTCACAATTAGTTCTGTGAGTCAGGGTAGTCACTCTGGATCATGGCTCAGAGCACACTCATCTTTCTTCTGAACCTTCTCGGTTGCTCATCGTGCTTATCACCAATTTGTTTTCTTCACTGATCTCCTGAGTATCGTATCACATGATAGAGACAGAGTTACAACATATTTAATCTCATCTTTCCAATTTCTTTGTGGTACATGATTCTTTTTAGACACACCTATGTGGTTAACAAATGTTGCAAAGCCTACATTGATTGCCAGCATCTTCCTGCCACTAGTTATCTTTTTTAACAATACTAACATATATACTATACCTCACAATCATCGTTATATCTATAGGATAGAATTTCCAATGGGCACCACACTTTTCTGTTTTGAAAAATGCTCATAACTTTCTTTTAAGGCAGGTGTGGATGTAATTAATTCTTTCAATGTACTGACCCTCAGAAGTTCATTTTTTCAATGACTTTTTTTTTTTTTTTTACTGGTTTAAGAAATCTTGGCTAAAGTTTTATTGTTGTTTTACACTTTCATTGATTCTTAAAAGATACATACATAGTCCCTGGCTTCTGTATGCTCAGCATCTGTTAAAGCTTTGGCAGTGTGTTTTAAATGCCTTGTGCATGCTAAGGTGCCTTTCTCTCTGGTTGCTTGTAGGATCATGCAATTTTTGGAAATTTGATTAAGGGAGATTAGGATCCATTTATTCATGTTTGTTGGCTTGTGGCTAATTAGTTTTTGGATTTATGAACTTCACAGTTTTCTCATATTTGGAAAACTTTTAGTCATTATTCCTTCAAAGTTATTTTCATTATTTCAAATAATAAGCATACTATTATTGTCTCAAAAAACATTAGTATTTTGTTATTTTTTGCAGATTTTTTCCTGTCATTAATTTTGCATTGTTTATATTGTCATTCATAGATATTTTTTCTTCTATACCAGTTTTGGTTGCTAATATCATCCTCACAAAAGTGAGGATGTGAGTTTGGGTCCCAGAACCCACAAAAAAAAAAAGCCAATTAGGCATGGAAATCATCCTGTAACTCTAGCAGTTGAGAAAGGAAGACAGGGAATCCTGGAACCTGCTTGGCAAGACTAGACAGAAGGTAAGTTTTCAGTTCAACGAGAGTCCCTAAATATATCAGGTTACAGGTGATCAAGAGAGGCATCTAACATAATATTTACTCACATGGATGTGGACAAACAAACATGCACACCCACTGCACATACATACATGTGCAAAAAAAATGATAGGTGATGCATATCAAAATAATAGTTACCTTGACCCTACTATTTCCTTCTCAGGTCCAAAATGACAGTCACACCCAATTTGAATCCCAAACGGTTGATGACTTGAAGTGAAATTTCTGGTATTATTATAACTACTAAAATCCTCATTCCAAAGGTAAGTGTTAATTGCCAACTTAACTGAATCAAAAATCTTTTGAGAGAAGGGCTTTTGGGTACGTATGTGTAGTGTATCGGCATTAAGTTCACTAAGGTTGGAGGACCTGCACACTGTGGGTACTGCCATTCATGGGCTAAAACTCTGGACTGTATAATTAGAGAACGGGAAGTGAGACTTGAGTTTGTACTCACTATTCCTTTCTGACCTTGAAGATAATGTAATCGAGCTCCTGACGTATTGAGTTCCACATCAGGTCCTCTGTACTTTCACTGTGAACTTACATAAAGCCTTTCTTTAAGCCATGATTTGTTGTTTTGTCCTAATATTCTAGCACAGGAAAAAACTACTCACACCCATCAGAATGGTTCAGATCAAAAACTCAAGTGACAACACATGCTGGAGAGGACGTGGAGAAAGAGGAACCCTCCTCCACTGCTGGCGGGAATGTAAACTTGTACAACCACTTTGGAAATCAATCTGACGCTTTCTCAGACAATTAGGAATAGTGCTTCCTTAAGATCCAGCTATACCACTCCTAGGCATATATCCAAAAGATGCTCAAGTATTCAACAAGCACATTTGCTCAACCATGTTTGTAGCAGCTTTATTTGTAGTAGCCGGAATCTGCAAACAACCCAGATGCCCCTCAGTTGAGGAATGGATACAGAAATTGTGGTTCATCTACACAATGGAATATTACTCAGCAACTAAAAACAAGAAAATAATGACATTTGCAAGCAAATGATGGGAACTGGAAAACATCATCCTAAGTGAGGTATCCCAGAAACAGAAAGACACATACCGTATATACTCACTCATAAGTGGATATTAGATATATAATATAGGATAAACATACTAAAATCTGTACACTTAAAGAAATGAATCAAGAAGGAGGACTCTGGCTAAGATGCTTAATTCCCATTCAAAAAGGCAAAGAGGATGGACATCAGAAGAGGGAGAAAACAGGCAATAGAACAGGAGCTTACTACAGAGGGCATCTGAAAGACTTTACCCAGCAGGGTAACAAAGCACATGCTGAGACTCATAGACAAAATGTGGGCAGAGTACAGAGAATCTTATGAAAGAAGGGGGAGATAGCAACACCTGGAGGTGACAGGAGCTCCACAAGGAAAGCAACAGAACCAAAATATCTTTTGGTTCTTTTCTGAGACTGATTCTCTAACCAAGGAGCATTCATGGACATAACCTAGAATCCCTGCACAGAGGTAGCCCATGGCAGTTCAGTGTCCAAGTGGGTTCCATAGTAATGGGAACAGGGACTGTCTCTGACATGAACTGATTGGCCTGCTCTTTGATCACCTCCCCGTGAGGGGGGAGCAGCCCTATCAGGCCACAGAGGAAGACAATGCAGCCACTCCTGATGAGACCTGATATGCTGGGATCGGAAGGAAGGAGAGGAAGACCTCCCTTATCAATGAACTTGAGGAGGGACATAGGTGGAGAAGGGGGAGGAAGGGTAGGATTAGGAAGGGAGGAGGAAAAGGGCCACAGCTGGGATACAAAGTGAACAAACAATAATAATAATAATAATAATAATAATAATAATAATAAAAGACACATGGCTAGTTCCTTGAGAACAGTGAACATCTGATAATATGAGCTCAGTTATATGTACACATACTCTTAAGAAAATGAATATAGAATTTTGGGACATAACAATATTCAATATGTGATTCAGATGAAAATACTGTGATACATCAATCAAAAAATTAATATTGGACACACCAGTTAAAGAAGTTTCATTAGAAAATATAAAAAATTAACCAAAATTAGTAAGTAGTAATTAACCAAAAGTAGTACATAGATTATAGGAATATAGAGAAAAATACCACAGTGTCTTTTAGAAAAAAACATTCAAGCAGTCTTGAAAATAGAAACCAAAATATGAGGAGGGAAAATAGGAAAACTGACTTAATGTAGTGTAATATATTTGTGAAAAATACAAGAAAGCATTTGAACATAGTTGTTGATTTCACAGCCCATACTTGATACACTAACTGTATTAGAAAAAGAGTTATTTTGTTATTATGACTCAATTATTGCATTTTTGCCCTCTTCTCCAACAGCAAAAGGACACCTTGGGAATCCAAACGTATTCTTCATTTTTAATTTATCAGTTCCTATAAATAACTTTGTCTACCAGACAGCATAAATGCTGGAAAGTGGAAAATGGCCTAGCATTGTGACATGACTATGGAGCTCTGCCTGCTGGGCTGCTGTGTCCAGCTGACCCTCGGGGTGCTCAGCCTCTGGACCTGGCTCAACTTGAAGCACCATTTGTTTCCACCGCACTTTGACTACATTGGTGAAGATCTCAGAAAGAATGGGGTCTTAGACTCAGAGAGAAAGACAAGGAAAAAAAAACACAAATATTCTGCACAGAGGACCATAATTATGTTCATGGAAAGAATGAAGAAAGGCTAGTTAAGCAAGACAAGGGGATGGAGGAATGACAAAGCTCAACACCATTTAAGACTGTGGTACTGAGAATAAAATTGATGGTGTGGCTGCAGGACTGTGATAGTGGGTGAAAACTGACCCGAAAGTGCTCATGGACAGACAGAACATAAGTTAAGGTTTGTTCCACTGAAGGTGCTGACATATCATTCCAAAGGAGTGATAAGGCATTCAACAACTCCAATAAGAGATTTTGAGGAGAGAAACAAGCTCAAGAGAATTAGTGTCAGGAGAGAGGATGCATTCATGTGTACAGGTGAAAATTGAACTTACAGGGCACTATTCAAGAGATTGCAGGATCAAGGAAATGCCATTTCTACATCTTACTATCAGATAAATTCTCCACCCTAAATAGAAAAAAAAAGGCTTCTGTTTTAACTTTATTAGCTGAAAAAATAATTTCCTATAAAAGCTGTACGTCAGCACACCTGCAGAAGCTGCACCCTTCGTTAGAGGCACCATGAAGAAGGAAGAAAAGTGTTTTCCATGACAGGGATCTTACCGCAGACAGCGTGTGCCAATCACTGCGACAGTGCAGATACGGTCTGTCATTCATAGAGAAACCTGACGTGAACCTGGAGCATTTGAGATGTTTCTGAAAAGAAGAGTTCATTTCCAAAACTGAATTCCATGAGACACTCTTTCTCCAAGGGCCTGGAGCTTGCATCGTATCAGAAAAGTAGACACAGCCAGGACATGATCCATGGGGTTGGAAGACAGAGTTCAGTCTATAGCCACAGAACCTTTTGGGTTTACTTTATTTGATTTTTCTCTTTCTTTTGTTCATTGTCTTATTGAACTTCATCTTGTTAATTATCAGGAATTCTTTAAAGTTTCGATAGTAAAACTTTGTTGGCTGTTATTGAAACTATCTTTATATTTATTATTAGCATCAATGAAGAGTGTTAATGTTTACATAATTAAATAATGTACTTTTAGCTTACTTCAAAATTTGAGAGCATCCTTGAAACCATTTGAATAATTTTGTATATATAGATAGAAGCAATCTCTATATATGTAATCTTCTAGGTTTGGGTATATAGTATGAGAATGTTTTGTTTAATAAGATCTTCGAAATAAAGTGGTAACAGGATAGATCTCAAAACGTATCTTAGTTAATGGTGGTAGATTTTTTTCAACAAATTTATTATGAAAAATTCTGATAAGCTGAAACACAGAGGAACCAGGATTATAAATATTCACAGGTTATAATTCCACATTAAATAATTATACACATTTTGTCATATTTACTTTAAATGTTTATTTTTCCTTTCTAAAGTTGGAGATTATTTTCCTCTTTAGAATACACCTCACTTCACATATTGTCAAACTATTCTATTTAAACAACATTTACAAAATCTTTTTTTTTTCCTTTGTCGTTGGTCAAGGTTTTGGTTTCATTCATAATTGCAGTAACTGGTTTCAGCTTGTTAAAAATATCAGATTTACGTATGATTCCAAACAAATATCATAAGAAACTCCTTAGTGAAGTGTACAGTTACTCAGTGATTCTGATGCTAGGGAATCTCTTCCCTGGAGATTACAGTTTTTATATACTCTTTATTACATTTATTTTATTTGGTATTTTTGTATTTATTGGACTTTTGGAAATAATAATCCATTTGGTATTTTCTCATTTTTATTTTTTCATCATATTTTTCTCATTTTCCAACCTCTCTTACATCCTCTCTACCCACCCAAATTCATTTTCTTTTACTCAAAGAAAAACAAAAAAGAAAACTACCAAAAGACTATCTATCTATCTATCTATCTATCTATCTATCTATCTATCTATCTATCTATCAATTGATCTAGCTAGCTATATTAGTGTGTATATGTATATATATGTATCTATAGTAGTTGGGTTCTATATGGCTTTTGAAAGGCATTAGTTGTCTTTCCCCATTTTCTCATTTACATATATATCCTATTCTATTGTCCTTTTATACCCCTATTCTTATTTCCTTTTCTCTCTTTGTAACACTATATTCTATATTTCCTTCCTTGGAAGACCTCCTCTTCCTCCCTGGTCCCTTACTAGCTATTTATCCTCTTGTTTATTTTGTCTGAAACACATATATCTAAAGTTTAAAAGCTCAAATCTATGTGTAAGGGAAAACATACAACGTTTGTCTTTCTGAGTCTGGGTTAGCTCACTCAGGATGATAGTTCCCAGCTTGTTTCTTGTTATCTGAAAGTTATATTATTTCGCATTTCTTAAATGCTAAATAATATTTTATTATGTAAGTGTACAATTTTTGTTATTTATTCATGGGCATCTAGATTGTTTCCAGTTTCTGGCTATTATCAGTAGAGCAAACCACGAACATGGATGAACAAGTATATTTGTAGTAACATGTAGAGTCCTTTGGATATATGGTCAAGAGTGTCATAACTGGTTTCATTGTGCATCCAATTTTGGCTTTTAGAGAAACCTTCACACTGATTTCTAGAGTGGCTATGGAAATCAGCAATGAATAAGTGTTCCCCTTTCCCTGAATTACTGCCAGCATGTACTGTCATTTGTTTTATTGATTTTGGCTATTCTAACTGGGATAAGGAGAAATCCCAAGAAAGACATATGGGAAATATGTCTTTCCCATACAGCTAAGACTGTCAAGCAGTTTTCTGTATGTGTGTGTGTTTCTCCACCATTCATGGTCTTTCTTTTGATAACTCATTGTTTAGTTCTATACCCCATTTTCAAATACATTATTTTTTAGAAAAATATATTCTGGATACTAACAGTCTATCATATGTACAATTGGTAAAATATTTCCCCATGGTGTAGGCAGGGAGGTTAAATTTGTAAATAAATGTAGTAAGCTCAACAATGAGGAAGAGCACACACTCTACTCCAGCGACAGAGCACGTAGCCAAGAGGAGTAGAAGGAAGAATACAGAAGGATGAGGTCTTGGGTACAGCTCGGAATTTAACTTGTACCTTCAACTCCATTGCACTTGACTAATGCTGTAAAGAGACGTTAACATGATGATAAAAACCATACAGCCTCTGATGCATTGTATTCTCCATAGAAACATTGCTCTGTCTGCTGACTCATGTGCTAGCTAATCTCTCATGCAGGATTACATTAGAATACCATGTAATTATGTGAGAATTACATGTAGATAACAATACATAATATTCTGCCTCAAACAAAATTATCACTCATCAGCTTCAGGTCCCACTGTTTCTTCATAACTGTGACTGATTGAAATATATGTTTTGGTTTTTTTTTTTTTTTTGATAGTTTACCATTATCTAAAGTTTGAGTTGTTTAAAGCGGAGAGGTTATTCATTGCCAAATACTCATTGAAATCCATATAATGCAAAATAATTCGCATTAATATATGCTAAAATATTCTATATTTGGGAGTCATGTGAAAATCTACTAACTAAAAATCAAGATGAATGCAATATAGATCAATATATATATTCACTTCCATGACTTTTAAAAATTTTCCAAATACTCTTCATAGTCAAATTTCTAACTATAGCATACTGTTTTCTATGCCAACATTTTCAGAGTGAATCATACAGGAAAACTTTCTGAGACGTGCCTCAACGTGTGTTTAGATTTTTTAGCTCAAATCATAAGCTGTCTTGCACCTACAAAAACGCTCATAAACTTCTTAATTCTTCTTCTAGCTTTTTTATTTATTTTCTAACTCTAAGGAATTTTTATTTTTCCATTACATAAGGACATGAATATGCAGTTTTTGCCCTTTGGAAGAGTGCAAAGAATAGAAAGCAGAGTTCTGGGGCTGGAGATAACTCTGTGATTAAGCTTACTAGCTGTTCTTTGAGAGGACATGGGTTTGATTTCTGGCGCCCATATGGCAGCGCACAAGTGTCTATAACTCCAGTACCAGGAGATCCAACATTTTCTTCTGGTCTCTCTGGGTACCAGATATAAACATAGTACAGGTAAAAAATTTCATACACTTAAAATTTTGTTGCACAAAAAAATAAAGCTTTTTTCTACATGAAGGATGTAACATTAAAGATAGCACAAGATATTCTGAGTAAAAGGAGCTGTTGTCATTGTCTACCTGCCTAAGACTTGTCAGAAAAGACTCTGAATGTGTCTTTCTACCTCAACTAATGTAATCTGCACTTCTTCACTGATATGCCTAGAGGGTTGTTTCCGTGCTAATCCCAAATCTCAGAGAAACACAAATAGCAGAGTGTAGGTTCACAAGGTTTCAGAGGACAAGAAGAATTACCTTATGAAGAAATGAAGAAAAGAAAAAGAAGCAGAAGCAGAAGAGGAAGTAGAAGATGAAGGAGAAGAAGAAGAAGCCTGTTTGAACTTAAATAAAGCTTAATTCCATAGCAATATATAAATTTATTGGAGTAAATTTCAAGACAGGATTATATTTCAGCTGTTTCATGGCTATAGCTTCGCAGAGAGAAAAAAAAAACAAGAGAGAAAAAATGAAAATGTTAAGTTTTTTTTTTTTTGAGGAAATACAGGCATGACGTGAGCAAGTTTATATTTTCTGGAAAAAAAAATCTGTAATTGCTGAAGGAATTACCACCCTCATCACTTGAGTTACATTGAGGCAACGGGAAAGGCTCCATTGTTCCTAGTGCAAACGCATTTGCCAGGAGAGAACATTGGAGCTGGAGAGAGGCCTCCACAGTCGAAATTAATTGCTGTACTTTCACAGAACCAAAATGCAGTTCTCATCGCCCATATTGAGGGCTCACACCTACCTCTAACTCCAACTGAACAGAACCACTTCCCTCATCTGCCCTCCATGGGCATACCCCACACATATCTATTTATACAAACACATAGATAAAATGAAGATGCAACTTGAAAGAAGAGGGCCTAAACTAAAAATGCTGCTGGAGGGGTTCCCTGTTCAAACACATCTGCCCAGGGAGTCTTTCTCTTCCATGGTCAGCAATCAAAAGTTCAATGCAAATATGATTTAAGAAAGATAGGCTCTTACATCATATGTCTACTATCCACTGATAAGTGAGTATATACCATGTGTGTCTTTCTGCTTCTGGGATACCTCATTTAGGTTGACCTTTTCTAGTTTCCACCATTTGCCTACAAATTTCATGATTTCCTTGTTTTTAATTGCTGAGTAATATTTCATTGTGTAAATGTACCACAATTTCTGTGTCCTTTCCTCAGTTGAGGGACATTTGGGTTGTTTTTACGTTCTGGCTATTACAAATAAAGCTGCTACAAACATGCTTAAGCAAATGTCATTGTTGTATACTTGAGCATCTTTTGGATATATGCCTAGGAGTGGTATAGCTAGATCTTGAGGAAGCAGTATTCCTAATTGTCTGAGAATGCACCAGATTGATTTCCAAAGTGGTTGTACAAGTTTACATTCCCACCAGCAATGGAGGAGGGTTCCCCTTTCTCTACAACCTCTCCAGTATGTGTTGTCACTTGAGCTTTTGATCTTAGCCATTCTGATGAGTGTAAGGTGAAATCTCAGGGTTGTTTTGATTTGCATTTCCCTGATGACTAAGGATGTTGAGCATTTCTTTAAGTGTTTCTCTGCCATTTGATATTACTCTATTGAGAATTCTCTGTTTAGCTCTGAATGCCATTTTTTAATTGGAGTAATTCATTTGTTGCTTTTTAACTTCTTGAGTTCTTTATATATTCTGGATATTAGCTCTCTGTCAGATATAGGGTTGGTGAAGATCCTTTCCCAGTCTGTAGGCTGTTCTGATGATAGTGTCCTTGGCTTTACAGTAGCTTTTCATTTTCATGAGGTCTCATGAATTGATTGTTGATATTAGAGCCTGTGCTCTTGGTGTTCTATTCAGGAAGTTGGATAAACATACTAAAATCTGTACACCTAAAGAAGGTAAGCAAGGATAGAGGATTCTGGGTGTGATGATCAATCCTCATTCAGAAAGGCAAACGGGATGGATATCCAAAAAGGGAGAAAACAGGGAACAGGACAGGAGCCTGCCACAGAGGGCATCTGAAAGACTCTACCCAGCAGAGTATCAAAGCAGATGCTGAGACTCATAACCAAACTTTGGGCAAAGTGCAGGGAATCTTATGAAAGAAGGGGGAGATAGAAAGACATGGAGGGGACAGGAGCTCCACAAAGAGAGCAACAGTACCAAAAAAATTCTAAGCCCACAGGTCTTTTCTGAAACTGATACTCCAAGCAAGGACAATGTATGGAGATAACCTGGAACCCCAACACAGATGTAGCCCATGGTAGTTCAGTGTCCAAATGGGTTCCATAGTAATGGGAACAGGGACTGTCTCTGACATGAACTCAGTGTCTGGCTCTTTGATCACCCCCCCCAAGGGGAGAGCAACCTTACCAGGCCACAGAGGAAGACAATGCAGCCAGTCCTAAAGAGAGCTGATAGGCTAGGGTCAGAGGGAAGGGGAGGAGGACTGCCCCATCAGTGGACTGGAAGGGGCATGGGGGGAGATGAGGGAGGGAGGATGGGATGGAGGAGAGAAGGGTGGGAGTTCCAGCTGGGATACAAAGTGAATAAACTGTAATTAATAAAAATAAATAAATTTTTAAAAAAAGAAAAAAAGAAGATAGGCTCATCTCAAGATGTCAGCAGAACTCCCAGGTTTTTTTTAAAGTGTAATTTCGTTTATATATTTATTTGTTACAATTTACTTACTTTGTATCCCTGCTGCAGCCCCCCCCCCCCGCCACACACACATCTCCTCCCTTTCCCACCTACCCTATCCCTTTTACCCCTATGCCCTTTCCCTAGTTCCCTGTTAGGGGAGGACCTCTATCTGACCCTAGCTTATCAGATCTCATCAAGGCTGGCTGAATAATCTTCCTCTGTGGCCTGGCAAGGCTGCATCCCACAGGGGGAAGTGATCAAAGAGCCAGCCACTGAGTTCATATCAGAGACAGCTCCTATACCCCTTACTAGGGTACCCACTTGGAAACTGAGCAGCCTATGGGCTTCCTCTGAACATGGGGTCTAGGTCCTCTCCATGCATAGTCCTTGGTTGGAGTATCAGTCTGTGCAGGTCCCTCTGGGCCCAGGTATTTTGGCTCTGTTGTTCTCCTTGTGGAGTTCCTGTCCCCTCCAGGTCTTTCTGTCTTCCTTTTCTTCCATAAGGTTTCCAGCACTGGAAGATGCTTAATCCTCATTCAGTAGGGGAAACAGGATAGACATTGGGAGTAGGAGAAGACAGGGAACAGGACTGGAGCCTTCCACCGAGGACCTCTGAAAGACTCTACCCACCAGGGTATTGAAGGAGATATTGAGACGCATAGCCAAATTTCGGGCAGAGATTATAGAATACTTTGAAGCTGTACGATTGCACTTTTTATTGTAAGATGGCTATAGAATTACTTTCTGACACAATGAAAGTAAGAGGTGGGAAGTAAGGGCTTAAAAATGACACACTTCAGTGTGAAATTGGCATGGGATTGACCTAGGATGGTTTGTTTGATTGTTGACTTTATAAAATCTAAAAGCATGTCTCCAGTCCTGTCTGCAAGTGATCGTGTAGATTAGGTCGACTAAGGCAAGGACCCACAGTAAGTGTGGGCAGCACTGTTCCATGAGCTGGGATCTTACATAGCGTGAGAGGGGGGAAACCATGCTCAGGCATTCATTTCTCTCTGCTTTCCAGCAGTGATGCAATGTGACCAGCTTTCTCTTCAAGCTCCTGACACCACATCTCTGCCACGATGCCGGCCAGCTGTAAGTGAAAATAAATCCTTCCTTCCATAAATTATCAGCCATTTTATCACAGTAACTAGAATATTAACTAATGCAAGTATAGGTGCTTAAAAAAAAAAAAAGACAGTGAAATCTGTCCCTTCAAACTATTGTGAGGATATTGTGTAAACTGTCAAACTGTTGGGACAAATAGTAATTTTAATTTTATGTTGATTGCTTTATTTATGCTGACCAGTTACTAGTGTTTTCATTCCTTTGTAGTCTTATTAATAACCGTTTTTGAAAAATGGGAGCAGAAGAGATGGTTCAGCAGGTTAAGCACACTTGCTGCTTTTGGAGAAGACTCAAGTTTGGTTCCCAGCACCCACATGGTGGCTCATCACCACCTGTAAGTCCAGTTCTGAGGATGCTGATTACCTCTTCTTGCCTCCACGAGTGATGAGCATGAATATATGTGTAATGTACATGTTCAGGCAAGCGCTTTTATGCATAAATACAAATAAAATTTAAAAAATAATCCTATTTTCCAGGAAATATGGGACAGGATTTTTAAAAGACCCTCTTGTTTGATTCCTTTAATCACAGTAAGAGACAATAACTCTTTTTACTTTTTTACCCTGCTCCTATTCCAATGTGGAAACCGAGTTTTGAGAGATATTAAGATATGAATAGAGAGGGGTTATTTTGGTTATTGTTGTTGTTAGGTTATTTTATTTTATTTATTTACTTTTTTTTTTAATCAATGAAAGGCCTAGAAGAAAGCAGTAGCACTTTAAAAGAAAGTAACAGGAAACTTTAAAGGAGACTTTTTTTTTTTTTTTTTTTTTTAGAGAAAAGGTGTTAAGTATATGTTACTGATTACATCAAGGACGCTAAGGCATGAACTCAACTCAAGAGCTTAGAGCAGAAACTATGGAGGAAGGCTGCTTACTGACCTGCTCCCAGACTCAAATTCTACTATCTTTCTTATATAGCCCAGGATTAAACGCCTAAGAATGGTACCACCCACAGTAGGCTGGGCCCATCTGAGGGAACTATCCATTAAGAAAACGCCCTGCCAGACATAGATAATCTGATTAAGTAATTCCTGAGTCCAGATTACTTCTTTTAAAGGAGATTCTAAAAATTATTTTATCTATCTATCTATCTATCTATCTATAGACCTACCTACCTATCTATCTATTTACTTAGACAGGGTTTCTCTGTGTAGCTCTGCTTGTCCTGAATGTGCTTTGTAGACCAGGTTGGCCTCAAATTCACAGCAATCCACCTGTCCCTGTCTCCCAGAGTGCCGCAATTACAGGCATGCACCACCACTCCCTGCTATTTTTTTTTAATTATAATATAATCACATTATTTCTCCAATGCTTCCTGTGTAACCCCCTTCTTTTCTCAAATTTATGGCCTCTTTAATCATTGCTGTGTGAGTGTCTCTGTGTGTATATATGTATGTAAAATTATGATGATACTTTTTTAGATATGATCTCAGGGCTGACCACTGGCATTGCATAAACAATTGGGGTGCTCTTTTTTGAAGAAAGAAAGAAAGAAAGAAAGAAAGAAAGAAAGAAAGAAAGAAAGAAAGAAAGAAAGAAAGAAAGATGGATGGACGGAGATACACACATATATATTTAGCTTATATAATTACAAGATTCCTCCCTTCGGTTTCCTCCTGCTAAACCCTCCTGTATAGGCCTCCCCTTCTTGATATCCATGGCCTTTCTTTTCACAGATTATTATTGAATGCACATAAGTATATGAGGCTACTTTTAACGGAGCAATAGAAAAATACTTACAGGCCACAGAGATGGAACTTCCTTGTTTAATTAATTAATTTATATATTCACATCCAGATCGTAGCTCCTTCCCTCTTCTCCTCCCTGTTTCTCCCCTCCCTTCCTCTTCTCCCACCTCTCCTCCCATATTCTTCAAAAGAAGGAAAACTTCCCTACCAACCCACCCCAGCTCGTCAAGCTGCATCAGAACTGAGTGAGTCCTCTGACAAGGCAGCCTCTCCAGGGGGAAGTGACCAAAAAAGCCTAAAACAGAGTCTATGTCAGAGACCGCCCTTACTAGGAGACCAACATGAAGCCCAAGCTGCTAACTGGCTACATATGCATAACTGTGGTCATAGCAGCTTTATTCGTACTAGCCAGGATATGGAAACAACCTCGATGTCCCTCAGCCAAAGAATGTATAAAGAAACTACTCCATTTACACAATGGAATACCACTCAGCTATTAAAAACAAGGAAATCATGAAATTTGCAGGCAAATGGATAGAACTAGAAAAGATCATCCTGAATGAGGCAACCCAGACCCAGAAAGATAGAACTTTCTTAACCCAAACTCCATTCACCTCCTATACTACCCCTGTGCAGACTAGTGTGAGAGACAGGATTGCTGCTCAAGCAAAGAGTAACAACTTAAGGGACCTGCCCTCTTGACTTCCAGTTCCTTATGGGAAGTTCATTCTTTCACTGCAGTTCTTACCAGCCTATAACAAACACTGATACTGTATCTACAATACAGTTTTACTTTCCTCTCTTCTACTCAGGTTTTCCTCCTGTTTCATCTCCTTTTCTTATTGGTGTTGTTTTACTATTTAATGGTTTTTCTGTGTTGTTACCATCTCTTTTTGCAAGTAAAAGCTAAGCTTTGTGAACATGCACTATTTTCTGTTTTCTTCATTCCTGTATTCCCAGCACAGTGCCTGGATTACATTTGTCACTGGATAGACAGATGAATGGCTAAATAGTGAATTAATTAATCAATTAATTAATATAGATAATTAATAATTATATATGCAGTTACCATGAACCAAACACATCAAAATATCCATCTTAATGCTTACCTTTAATGGATAGTAGATTAAAACCCATTGTATCCTTGATTCTGCCCAAACTTGGATTTGTTCTTTTTATCTTTTCTGTGCTTCCCACTAAGGGCTGCCATTCGATAACTAATGTCTCAGTGAAAGATTAAACACAGTATAGTCTTCTACCTTTTAGCCACTATTGTTATTAATGGTCCTATTTCTCACTGCTGATAAATATAATCTTTGTGTCTTTCAGTCTGATTATCAGAAAATACCAAGCTAGGCTCCCACAAAGACCTGAAGTTAGTATTTCTGTATGTCTTTAAGTTGTTCAATATCCTGTTATTATCTACTATTTTGCAGCTTCCTCTTATCCTATAATTCATTATATTTTTCTGATTGGAAGAAAATGTCTTTCAGGGGAGGCAGAAGTCAGACTTTCAAGTTTCCAGCAGCAGATCTCTGTCCCAGGCCTCTCAGGTATGGATAGCTTTGCCTCTCAGATGCATTAGATATCATTTTGTCAGGTATTCTTCCCAGAAAAACCATGTGCATCTTTCAGGTTGTGGTAATACTTTCCTGACCCAACAATCTACCTTCCCTTTTTATCTAACACCTATGTCTCTCTGAAAGTGAAACTTGAATAATTTAGAAAAAAAACAAACAAACAGTTTTATGTCTACTGATGTATAACATGCACATAGTTAACATGCTCAAACCTTCAAGCTGTTTGCAAGAGAATGTCTTACTTCAGCCTGATCACCAGGGAGAGATGAAACTGTCCACACTCTAGAAGAAGCTCATCGCTCAGCTGCAGTAACTGCCCTTCCAAAGTAAGCAGCTTTGTAAGCTCATTCAGACAGATTCGTGGAGAAGCAAGCTACCTGCAGAGCAATCGTTTCTTTTAAGTATAACCCTGTTTACCTTGCTCCGAGTGAACAGAGCAAACTTAGCATCACATTACCTGTAATCTTGTACTATCTGGCCTCGGGCTATGGACTTTATGAATGTGATGTGTGTGCTTGTTGTTTTGTGACACTACATTCAGTGTATTTGTTACTTTTTCATCGGGCAATCAAAATATCTGACAGATAGAACTTAAGGGAGGAAAGATTCATCTTAACTCACAATTTCAGACAGATTTCAATCTATCATGGTGCGGAAGCTGTGCTAGCATTCATGGCTAGTGGGTGTATGGCTAGCAGGTCGGGGGGAGGGAGTCCTTACAGTACAGCTGACCAGAAAACAGAGAATTCAAAACTAAAACCTGAGCCAGGGGCTAGGGTCCAAACTTTAAAGACTCTCTCTCCTCTAACACCCTGTATTCACAATCCTGATCCCATTTCCTAACTGCTTCACAGTCTTCCAAGACTCTACCACTATCTGGGCCATGCCCGTTCGAACATGAATGTGTGGAAGCAATTTAGATTCAAACTGATACAGGTATTCATTGATATTCTGAATGCTGTGTAACATTATATGGATAAACTACAATTGTTTTCTTTCCATTCTGTTGCTGATGAATATTAAGGGCTTTTGGGTTTTTTGTTTGTTTTTATGGGTTCCTGCTTTTATAAACAATATTCTAAGATTGTTAGGCACAATGTCTTGATATGTACTCTGGCTGGCCTAATACTATGCTTTGTATCCTAGGCTGGTCTCACGCCATGGCTCTCCTCCCACGTAACCTCTGAAGTGCTGGAATTACATGCAGTTCCCACTGGGTCTGGCTTATAATCATTTTGGTACATGTCTTTGATTAAAAATATACACAGAGATGAGGGAGGGAGGGAGGGACTGGGAGGGAATGAGGGATCGGGACACAGTTGGGATGCAGAGTTAATAAAATGTAACTGATAAGGAAAAAATTAAAAAAATAGAAAAAATATACACGAATTTCAGTAGGCATGTAGCAATAAGAGACACTTCTGAATGTAAGACATGCATGCTTCTCTCCAGTGAGTATTGCCAAAGGGAAAAAAATCTCAGAGAAGAAAAAGGGATGACCACTGCTTTCTCTGTTAGTTGCCTTACCCTCTCACCAACACTAATAAAGGCATTCTTTAGAGTATTAACTCTGTAGGGTTTTATAGAATTATATACCATTTTGCTTTTATTTATATTTTTAAAAGTAATTGTTAGGATTAAACTTTTGTTATTTGGGTATTATTTAAAGTGCTGTTACTTTTGTTCAATTAAAATTTTTGGTTAACACTACTTATTAATTTGTAAGAATACCTTTTCTTTTTCTGAATATAAATATTTCATATTTGTGTACAATGTGTATATGTATGTATTCAAATGCGTATACATCCCTGTTATATGCCCATAATTATATACATGAATGTATACACACACACACACACACACACACACACACACACACACACATATATATGTTCTTACTACCCAAAGCTTCCCAAATATTTTAAATATTTTTATTTGTGGGGAGGGGACAAATGCATGCCTGTGTAGGTCAGAGAACTTTAAAACTCCTAGAAGAAAATGTTAGGAAAATATTTCAATACATAGGCATATGCAAAGACTTTCTGAATAGGATACTACCAACACAGGGAATAATTCCAAGAATTGACAAAAGAGATTACATAAATTGTAAATGCTTATGCACAGAAAAAGAAACCAACAATGGAGTAAAGAAACAGTGTAGAGACTTGGAAAACCCAGCTAGGCAACAGATGGGGTTAATATATCTAATATATCAATAACTGCAAAAATGGAACACCAAAAACAAGGCAAACACACACCCCACAGAGATTAATTAACTAAATAAACTAAATAGACAGTTAGCACAAAAAGAAGAAGAAGAAGAAGAAGAAGGAGGAGGAGGAGGAGGAGGAGGAGGAGGAGGAGGAGAAGAAGAAGAAGAAGAAGAAGAAGAAGAAGAAGAAGAAGAAGAAGAAGAAGAACTACAATAATCTAGCCACGAATATTTGGGAAAACATCTGACAGCCTTAGCTATTAAGGAAATGCAAGTTCAAGTTTTGAGATGACATCTCACCAATGTCAGAACACATGCCATCAAGAATCTATGACAATAAGTACTGGTGAAAAGGTGGAGTATGAAAAGAGTTTACACAGCAGAAAGAACAAAAGTCGGCAGACCACTATAGGAATCAGTTTGCAGTGTCCTTAGACATTAGAAAATATAATCACTGTCTGACTCAACTATCTGTCACTCCTGAATGTATATGCAAGAGAGTTTTAAGTTCTACCACAGGTGTGTGTGTGTGTGTGTGTGTGAGATGAAAGTAAAAGAAGAATCTTGTGGTGAGGAAGGACACTCAAGTAGGGAGGAATGGGAATACAATGAACACAGGTGATGTGATGGCAGAAAAGTCTGTTGCAGGGAAGGAAGGGAACCACTCAGAAAGGGTCAGGGACAAGATGGAAGAAAGTAGAGGAAAAGGCAAGGAAGAACAAACTACGCTAAAACAGCATAATGAGAACCATTGTTTTGTTCAGTAACTTTACGAAGTTACAAAGTCCGCACTTCCACAATGAAGTTTCTCCTTTCCTTAGAGACAGATAGGTGGAGAGAGGGGAGTGGGGACAATTGCATAGTTAAACTGGATTTGTAAGTGTGTGGAGCTAGTTACACAATTCCTGGGATGTAGCCATTGAGACTTTGTTATTATTCTCTTGGCAACCAGCAAAAGCAAAACAAAAGAAGAAGAAAAAATAAACCCTGCTTGTTATAAGTAGAATCTCAAATGTTGCAACCGTGATGTGTCCCTGATAGGCTTGTGTGACTGTTCTAGGTGGAAGGTCAAAACAGGGAGGACTCCACATCACACAGTCATTCAGGCACTCTCCCAGACTGCCAGGGACTAAGATTTTTAACACATGCCTTTCAAACTGGAAATATACAGGATTACCAGGAATAAGCCAGTTGGATTTTGTTTGTTTGTTTGTTTATGAGCTAGATATGGGCCTGTGAGGAGAACATTTCTCCAGTCACACTTCATTTACTAGAAATAACGCCACCTTGAAGGTAAATAGGCCAGTTGTGTGCCCAGGAAGAAATGAAGACATGGATTTTTGGGCCACACAATCGGTGTAGCAAGTACACAGAAATGTGTATGAAATGTAGCATATTTACTCTGTGGGCTGCTTAGGGAACCAAAATGGGTTCACAGGATGCACAGTTCCCCAGGCGCTCCTCATCCTTCAGTTTTGGTGAGTGTCTGAGTTCATTCTACTCCTAACAAGACCATTTCCAAGATGTAAAATGAAGGGCATTTCACTGATCAGTGTTCATAGCCTAGAAAGATAACTCTAAATGTGCCTATAATAAAGAAAAGCATAGGTGCTCCAAACGTGAGTGGCCATTCTCTGGCTGACTGGGTAGCTAAGGGATCATACTGACATGGCATTTTATTTCAATCTTTCTTCGATGCACTTTTCTATAGATTGAAAAAAAATCTCTGCTTATTTCCATTCTCTCTTTACCCTATGTTCAAAATCTTTGCCAATGAGGCAGTTTGGATTGAATGACATTTGTGACCTCAGATTAGTGTAATTCACTATACTAACTTTCATGTTTAAAAAAATGAATATACAATAAAATTAGTGTATTTTACATGTAAAAATGTAAGCATAAATTTTTATATATTGATTCAGAACAAGATAATCTAGTAACTTTTGTAAAGATAAGATTTTCATTTGGGCTTTTTTCTCATTCTTTTTTAATTTTTTTTTAATTTTTTTATTTATTATATTTTATTCACTTTGTATCCCGGCTGTGGCTCCACCCCTCATCTCCTCCCAATCCCACCCTCCCTTCTTCTTCTTCCCCTATGCCCCTCCCTTAGTCCACTGATAGGGGAGGTCCTCCTCCCCTTCTATCTGACCCTAGCCTCTCAGGTCTCATCAGAACTGGCTGCATCTTCTTCTCTGTGGCCTAGCAAGGCTGCACCCCTATCAGAGAGCCAGCCACTGAGTTCAAACTAAAACAGCCCCTGTTCCCCTTATTAGAGAACCCATTTGGAGACTGAGTCTATGGGCTACATCTAAGCAGGGGTTTTAGGTCCTCTCCATGCATGGTCCTTGATCATTTTTTGGCTTTTGTTTTTTTTTTTTTTTTGCCCCCTTTGGCTCAAGTTTGCGTGAAATAGATAATTTATTTTCACTGCCAGACTCTTTATTAAAAATACGTGCAGTCTGGTACTTGTGGCTGCACCTCTGGCTGCCTCGGGGTGTGTCAGCTGAGCCTCGCTTGCATCTTTCCCCAGGATGGAGCTCACTGACCACTTCTTTAATAATATGCAAGGAATTCTGACTTTGAGCCTGGAAATAAAGTGGA
>REGO01000046.1:3147218-3218971 GCA_010120015.1 Rhombomys opimus | reverse complement strand
TTTTTTTTTTTTTTTTCTGCAGCACCATTGTCTTTATATGTAATGATCACAAGAAGGCGTGTGACCACCAGAAACTCCTGGGTAAATGAGACTGGAACACTGGAAATATTAACATGGAAGGGGGACATTGTTTCGCAGAGCTCCACCTCTAGACAAAGAACTATAGGCAACTAATGACTGCTGGGACTAGGAGGCTCCTTTTGGATATACCAGGACAGAGCTATCCACCTTGACATGATACCACGCAAACAGAAACAGACTCATCAGGTTGTATTTATATATTCATGCATGTTTGCTCACACACACATATGAAGCAATTATAACCAAAGAAAAAGTAGCTTTCAGTTTGAGAGTGGGGGATATAAGGAGTTGGAGAGATGCTGGGATGGCTTTGAGGGAAGGAAAGAAGGGAGAATGTGATGCCATTCTGTTTTGATTAAAAATAATTTAAAAGGCATATGAAAATAAAATATATCCCAAATATGGCAAATTTATACATATTTTGATATCATCCTAAAGTTTTAAAACACTTTTTTTTCCAGGATAGCCCAAAATTGAAAAGAACCAAAAGAGTCTGTGACTAGGCAACACTAAAATGTTGCCTTATTTTCACTAACCTTCATTTATCTTTTTACTGGATGCAGTTTTTGGGCTATTGGAAGTTCAAGTGTTAAATTTGGCATCTGAAACATCCCAAGGATGAAAAATAATCTTCATGGTCATATTTTAAGTAAGGCATTACTCCAAATTTCACTATGGGATAGAAGTTTCAAAATATTGTTTATATTGTTTTCCCATGAAGAGCTACACACATTTGTAATAACCCGGAAATTTAAGAAGAGCTTCATAACGTAAAAATGTCTATTTTACAAATAATCTGTATGCATTTATTTTGAATGAAATTATGTCTCAAATTGATGTCAAGGACATCCATTAAAGTCAAAAACGCTGGAAGAAGACTCTCTTTTGATTTGAGGACGTTCAAAGTGCTTTTACCTTTGAGCAAAATAACGGGCGCATTGAATAAAAAAAAAAATCACATTTTGAACGTCTGAATGATTCCCAATTCTTTGCAGCTAAGTTCAAATCTGGAGCAACTACACAAATTACCTTTAGTTTAAAAAGTTAACTAAATTAAGAGCTTCCCGATGCATATTTTAGTAACGTGGGATCATGAGACATTAACAAGGAAGACTGCATCTGTCTTCAAGTCCACAATAGTAAAGAGCTCTAGTATTAAAAAAAAAAAAAAAAACTTTTGTCTAGCAAAAGTGATTTGAAGCTGTTTTGCTTCATGCATGTGAACCCAGCAGGTGATTCTTGCCTATCTTTGATGTCAAACAGCACAAAACTTCAGTGAGTACTAGCTTCAGAAATGCAATAGACATAGCCGAGTCTTCATACGAGGCTCATGCTTGAACTACATCAGAAGAACTGACATCTATTACGGCGAGCAAAGACAAGTGTTTGAAAAGAGATTCAAACACAAGTGTCAGAATTTACAGTGCATAGTTTTATATAAGTTGATTTTAACCAAGCATGTCTCTGTGAACTCTGCAGGGTAGAAAAGAAATTTCAAAAGGCAGAGAAATTGTTGTCATCTAAGGGCAGGGGATGTTTTAATAGCTTAAGGAAGAACATTTCTGAAAGGTTATGTGGTGATCCATTTACTTTGACTGAGTAATAAGGCCTCTCATTGTGAGCCTGCAGTTTTTAACCCTTAGAACAATAGACGTGTCTGTGGACTGGGATCAGAAAGGGCTACTTACAAACTCAGGGAAATTTGATGCCCTTTGTGAAGTGACAGCCCTTAGACACAGACACACACTGGACTGGACGTTTTCTGAATTTTCTGCCCATTGAGGAGAAAACAAACATTCAACAAACAAAGAGCCTTTCAGACCTGGGAAGTCCTCCTTCTCTCACGGAAGCAAGGCAGCAAGAATTCAGAATTGTTAAAAACAAATATTAACGTCATTTGTCACCCTTATTTCTGAGTGGTGTTCACTTCTCTTATTCCCAACAATGAATAGGTTTTGCGTGCATTATTGATTTTTAAAAACAAAACCCAGGAAACCTTCTGCCTTTGCATTTATATCAGCTTATATGTATGTTTTATGGGGTGGGTATCAGAGATCTTGAAATTTTGTGCAAGGGCCTTTCACAGCATATCTTTAAAACTCTTCCTCAGAGGTTTAGTACTGCAAAGTAATGGAACGTGTTTTTTTTTTTTTTTTTTTTTCTAAGAAGTGCTTCTCTACCCCATACCCAAATGGTTTTAAGTAAAAATAAAAACTCTGGCTAAAGCACAAATGCTCTACTCCTGTGTGGTAATTTCTAGCTTGTAATCAGTGTTTGACTGTGAGAGCTACCTCTGCCTAACCCACAATTATCCCAATTAATGTAGCACAAGCAAGTCACTTGTTTAGTTGTTACATTCGAGTGTTTGCAGTTAACAACAAACCCCCCTCTCTAGTTGCCAGCCACTTTGAGGAAAAGCAGCATGGATGGTCCTGTTCAAAATTCTCATTCCCTTGGTGTCACATAGACTCCTGCAGGTTTAATCTGTGAATTTGCGTTTCTACTCTAGCAAGTAAGAGAAGGTTTTGCTTCCAACGTGGTTGAGACTCATTGAAAAGAAAGACCGGGGCCTAGAAAGCGGGATCAGTGAGACTTGTTCAAGTGTGATGACTTAAATCTCAGCACCCATGTAAAACATCTAGGATAGCTGTGCTCACCCACACCCTTGCACTGAGGCACAGAGACAGGGAGACTCTGGGAGGGGCCTTCCCAGGCAACCTACTCGGAGACAAAATTGTCACGTTCAGGGAGAAACTCTTTCACCAGGCAGTGAGACAGACTGTGATAGAGGACATTATCACATGTCTTCTTGGGATCCTGAATATGCATACACAGGTGCGGGCTCCCATGCACAGGTATGCACCACACGCACCATATGCAAATACCTATGTACAACAAAAATATAGACACATATAAACATACATCGTATACACACAAGCACAACACATAAATGCACACAAAATGTATACTATATATTTGTATACATATCATGCACACACATACTAATACTTACAATACACATATAATCACATACATACATAACACATATATACACACAAATTCTCACACACATTCAGGCTTTCAGTATGTCTCTGTACATATGCACACTTACACAGCACAAACATACACACACGCACACATACGTATACACGCGTACATGAACACAACAGGTTCAGAGCATATACCTAAGCATATACATAATCCAGATACATCACACACATGCACACTTGTGCACACACACATATACATCATACACATGTAGACATATACACACATTCACCCAACATATACAAACATATATACACAACACACACACAAAGAGAAGAAGGAGAGAGTAAGAAGGTAAAGTAAAAGAAGGAATAGCAGATGGTGTAACCCATGAACTGGTTACGGATATAACATTGAGTCCTTGTCCCTGTGTCTTTCATCTTTGTGTTAGGCGTGTGTCATCTCAACAGATCCATTTTACAGATATGAAAACTGAATTTCATGTAGATGAAGGTAGAGTTTTCAGGGGTGTAGCATAATTCAAAGGTGGAAATCTCACTACATTTCCAACTCAGAGTTCACGTATGTATGGTTTTTATTGCCGGATGAGAGTCTTCAGGAACAATGCGGGGATTTATAGTCCGGGGGGTGAGTGGGGATGGGAGCGAGACCTCAGAGAGGACAAATTGAAGAGTGCTGTACTTGAACTGAAAGTTCCTCTTCATGAGAAGCTTAATTTGAGCTAAAAAATGGATATCACTGAAAGTTTTCCAGAAGAATGAATTCATTTCAAATATTATATAGCTGGAAACTTTTCTTTTCTTTTTTTGGTTTATTTTTTTCCTGGTATTGGGGATCAAAGCAAAAACTATTAAATGAAAACAAAAACATATTCTACTACTAAGTTATACCCCTGGCCACTATAATATTTATAATTTATTTAGTTAAAGCAATAGTCATCTGTGTTATTGCCGCGGCTCTTGTAGCTGCATCGAGATCCTGTCTGAACATCAGTGTGTGTTATTTCCAGGTTAGCTGCAATTTTGCTTCAGAGATGATGGATTGGATATATTTTAGATAGGTACTGCTATGCTCTTGTCTGGCTGTTCAAGCACCAAACTTGACGGTGTCTCTCTTACCGCTCAGACACTTGGACAGCATCTTGGCTCTCAGGCCCCTTCAGGTTTCTCTGGCTGCTTAATTCTGCCCAGAGAATGAATGTAGATTCCTCTGCCATGGAATTTCCTCATACTTGATGTCAATTTAGTTAAGTGGGTGTGTTTCCTGCATATTCTGCTGGGGGCTCCTCACCCATTCTTTTTTTTTTTTTTTTTTTTTCCAGAGCTGTGTCTTTATCGATCACATATACATATCCCTTTCCATTTACATATGGTTTGCATATAATTAGATATTATGAATAATGCAGAACAGCTTAAAAGTACTTGGAAAGAAGAACACATGTAGAGTGCATGTAAATACTATGGTATTTTCATATAAGAAGAGCCTTGAACATTTGTGGATTTTGCTATCTGCAGACAGTCCTGGAACCAATCCCATACAGGCACCAAGGAATGGTTGTCTCATTTTTACCTGAGTTTTGGGATAGCATGGTGCAGACGGGAGCCTCTTTTCTGACAGGAAGCTATACAACTGAGAAAGTCACAAAACTTTGCCAGTCTTCCTCTAGAACTGACTTGCTTTGGCTGTTCCCCCCCCCCCAGTGGTGTAGGCCATTATTGTTTCATATATTTTGTCTAACGTTATCAGTTAATGAAAAGTCAGTTTTAGAGCATACCTGACCCTGAACTTGAAACTTTTGAGGGGTGTAAGATTTACATGACCCTGGTAAATGTGTCAAGGACAGAAATAGGGTGGCTGACATAGTGGTGTATGGAAAAAAAAAAAAAAAAAGGACTCTTCACAAAGAAACTGCTTAGACAATGATATTGACAAACATTTTAAACAGCGTTTTCTGTGTGTGCCTCTGGGGAGAGGTAACTGTAGGTATGAGATTCTGTCCACACAAGTGGAGAAGAAGGTGAGTATACAGAATAAATAGATCAGGCAGAAAAATAAGACAAAGAAAAAGATTCTGTCGTTGTTGTTGTTTGTTTTGTTTTGTTAGTGACACAGTGAACATAGCAAACACTCTAGAACTTTCTTGGAAGTAAGTCTCACATTTCCACATTTATGTTGCCTTCCAATGAGCCATGCCGGCTGCTAACTCAGTGACAGATCAACATGGCATGGAAATCCATCAGGAAAAAAAGGAGTTTTAGGAAATCAATTATTTAAGTTGATTTTATCGAATAAAAATAGTAGAATTAATTCTTTTTAATTATAACGTTTTACTTACATGTGTCAAACAGATGTGTGTAGACACGTGATCCAGAGTACATGAGTGGAGGACAGGGCAACTTTCAGGTCCCAGACTCTCGTTTTACCATTGGGTCTCAGGGACTGGGTTCAGATCTTCAGACTTGGAACTGAAGGTTTTTATCTGCAAGCCATCTCACCGATCCCAAGAATTAATTCTTATTGGGGTAAAATATGAAGGAACAAATAAATGATCTCATTAACATCTACCTAGAGATGAATTAGTAATTTTAAAAATCTTATTTACATGTGGAGGAGGTGCAAAGAAATAAACCATGAAGTCCTGTATTAAACTTTCAAACATAATAACTATCTACATAGTCCTTGAATGTGTTACCCAGGCTTAAGATTATCTGCCTATATTATGACTTCAATCTCCCATCTCCCTTTTCTTTCTTAGTTTTTCAAGACAGGGTTTCTCTGTGTAGGCTGTCCTAGAACTCCATCTGTAGACAAGGCTGGCCTCAAACACGGAGATCCACCTGTTGGCCTCTGCCTCCGGAGTGTGCCACCATTCTTAAGCATTTTCCAGGCTATGAGACACAATTACAGCATAGAGAGGCAGACAAGAGATTTCCTAAGAGTCTTGTGGAACACAAGTTTCCTCACACATGAGAGAAGATTTACACATAAAGATCAGATGGAATCTACCAGGACATAACTGATGTTATTAAAGACCTGATTTTCCAGCTTTTTTTTTTTGTCACACTTCAAGTTATTCGAATGAGTAAAAATAAAAACCAGAATTATTCGCTAAATCCATCATAATGTGCTGTTTATGTGGGAAAGGTGTCATAAACTAGCTCAGGTTTGAGTTAGCTCTTAGCGGCATTCCACACAAATCCAGGACAAATTAAACTTTGGAAGAATTAGGTTGTATAGGAGGTGGGGTAAGAGCTACAAAATAGCATTCTGAATGTCTTGAGGAGATATTTTGTAGGTCACGTTGGGGTGGGCCCTGAACACCTGAGAAAAGAGAATCATTGACTCTGAAAATGTCAGCCAGTTTTTAAGCAAGAACTGAGAACACCTTCTGACTGATCTCATGGTCTGTTTCTTTCCCAAGTAATCTTGTTGATAACTAGGCATTTCTTTGGGTAACTGTATCTTTAAAAGTACACATTACAGATCAACCAGGAACAGGGCACAAAGTTTTTAAAATAACCATCATAATAAAGAATACATTTCATCATTTTAGCAAGGCCCTTCCAGGAAGCCTTGATAAGATTGTGGCAATGTTCCAGTTTCACCAAGATTTCAATAATCGAATAACTTTGAACATTGTTCCTCAAATTTATGGAAAATTATAAAAGACATTAAACCAGTTTTATCGATACTTTAGTTGCCTACTGTCCTAGTTAGGGTTTCTATTGCTGTGAAGAGACACACTGGCAATTCTTACAAAGAAAAATATTTCATTGGGGCTGGCTTCCAGTTTCAGATGTTTTGTCTATTAGTGCCGTGATGGTGTGCAGGCAGATGTGGTGCTAGAGAAGGAGCTAAGAGTTCTACATCTGGATCTGCAGGCAGCAGGAACAGAATGCTCTACTGGGCCTGGCTTGATCATCTGAGACCTCAAAGCCTGCCCCAATCACACACTTCATTTAAAAAGAGCAGCTCAGTATCCAAGTGGGTACCCTAAAAAGGGGAACAGGGACTGTTTCTCACATGAACTCAATGGCGGGCTCTTTGCCCCCTCCCCCCCCGAGGGAAGAGCAGTCCTTCCAGGCAACAGAGGAGGACTTTGCAGCCAGTCCTGGTGAGACCTGATAAACCAGGATCAGATGAAAAGAGAGGAGGTCCTCCCCTATCAGTGGACTTGGAAAGGGGCAGGGAGGAGATGAGAAAGGGAGGGTGGGATTGGGAGGGAATGAGGGAGTGGGATACAGCAGGGATACAAAATTAACAAACTGAAACTGATATTAAAAAAAAAAAAAAAAGCCCAACCTACTCCCGTAAGGCCACACCTCCTAATAGTGTCACTCCCTATGAGCCAAAATGGAGGTCATTTTCTTTCAATCACCACAGCCACTTTCTTTGATAATTTTTTCACTTTATTTTACTTTTAATATTGTATAATTATTCACTTTATATCTCGATTGTAGTGCCCTCCCTCATCTCCTCCTAGTCCCACTCTCCCTCCCTCTTCCTCCTTTTCCACCTCCCATAGACCACAGAAATGGGAGGAGGGGCACTCCTCCCCTACCTTCTGACCCTAGCCTATCAAGTCTTATCAGGACTGCCTGAATCCTCTTCCTCTCTGGTCTGGCAAGGAGACAAGACAGGAGAAAGTGATCAAAGAGCAGGTGACAGAGTCCATGTCAGAGATAGGCCCTGCTCCCCTTATAAAGGAAGTCACATGGAGACTGAGCTTTTTTTGGGCTACATCTGAGCTGGGAGTCTAGGTCCTGTCCATGCAAGGTCCTTGGTTTGTGCATTAGTCTCTATAGGCCTTTCGGGACCTAGATTTACTGACTGTGTTGGTCTCCTTGTGGAGCTCCTGTCCCCTCAGGGTCCTTCTATCCCCCAACTCTTCTATAGGATTCCCTGCGCTCTACCCAAAAGTTTGGCTGTGAGTCTCAGCATCTGCTTCCATCCCCTGCTGGGTGGAGCCTTTCAGAGGATGTCTGTGGTAGGTCCTGTCCTGTTCCCTCTTTAGCCACTTCTGGTATCTATTCTTCGATAAATTTTACTTATAAACATTTGGTCATATGTTAAAGAAATGTGAACATACATATATGTGCAGAAAACATTTTGAATGTGTTATATCAATATCAAGATGCTTTTTAAAAGAACAAACAAACATGATTTTCCACTTCCAGCTTGACAGGGTGTCAAGTTCCTACCCATAAGTTGCAGGGCTTTTGGCTCTTCCTGGATACTCCTATTCTTTACACTATGGAAACACAACCAGTCACTACAACAGGATGGCAGCAGTCATTTAACTGACATTTGACTCAGGCTCAGACATAACAGCAGAGTCTTTAAAGAAATCTAACCTGTTTGATCCTTACAAGAATGCTTTATTCTCATTTCTTCATGGATGAGTAAAATAGCACCTCGAGAGTAAAATAAACCGTCTAGATGCACAACACACTTTATAATCCAAGGTAAACCTGTCTACCTATTTTTTTTTCTACCATGCTCCACGGGGCATGGAAAATCAGATGCCTAAAATGAAAGCTATAGATATTTTTACCAAATGAAAGTTGAATTTATCATGCCTTTTCATTAGCACAAATAACCATAACAAGCCAATCTGCCCTTTCCAAATCTTCACATAGTAACGACTAAAGCTATTCTCTAACAGCAGAGCAATGACTTGACAACTTGCTTTAATTTTAGGATGCCTTTTACTTTTTTTCTCCTCTGATTCTTTAGATCAATACATCAAATACCCAGAACCATAGACATGCATGAGGAACAGACCATGCCTCTGTGGTGGAACTCTGAAATGCAGCCCACCTCTGTGGAATCTTAGGCTTTTCTGAGCCCTCAGTGGAAACCCTAAAATGGAACATGTGAAGATGGTACGAATAAATGTCAAGTGAGTGCACTCAAAGTTACAAAGAGGATAATGTTTAAATGACTCTTGAATGTACCTGATAGCGGAATAACAGGCACTTTACAGTTCTATGTCGCATTATTCAGCAGCGGTCTAGCATGAGGTTTAAATATGTGCCTGGGCAAATTTCCAGAAACAGTGTGCTGAGGCCACCCTTAGCAGCATGCTTAAGCCTGCCTATGACAATAGATAATACTTGTACATGCAAAGAGAATCTATGCAATGCATTTGGTACTCAACTAACTGGAAAAAGGCCTTGATTTAAAAACTTGAAAGCCAAATGTGTCCTCTATCAAAATTACAAACTACTGTTCTGATATATTATTGGGTCATTTCACTTGCAGTGGACCACAGATCTAAGCTTTATTAGAAAATGGTGGCATGTTTTAAATGACCATTAATGTATATTTAATCATAATGGAATGTCTATAAAAATCCATGTAACATCTACATGAAGATCAAAACAATTAATTATAATCAGCACTAACTGTAAGAATATAAAATGAATGAGAAAAGAGGTTATTTAAAGGAAAATTATTAAATGCAGAAAGCTTGGTTATAAGTAATAATAGCACATTTGTCTTTATTAAAGAAACAAAGGAAATTTTAAGACTCACCACTTATATATATTTCATTTAGATGTTCTTGAAATGTATATTTTTGTAAGTTGCAAGAATTCCAAATTCACTGAAAACAGAATATAAATTTATTTACCCATCTCAATAACTCAACAACTATTTTTTTTCCACGATGGTTCGGCAGTAAATGTCGAAAGAGTAATGTATGCTATCTCCTCACCTATGCTCATAGGTTTAATCCTGAGATGTTCAGTTTTGTAGCTATAATCAATGCAATAGAAATTATTGTAATAATCCATGCACCCAGCCATATGACAGTAAGTTCCGTTGATTGGGAGTTAAACTGATTATCCTATTTTGATTTCTATTGCTATGATAAAATACCATGACCAATATCCCTATGGGAGAGAAAAGGGTTTATCTCAGCTTATAAGTCCCAGGCTCCAATCTATCTCTGAGAGAAGTTAGTGTGAAAATTTAAGGCTCACTCCTTATAGTTTTCTCAGCCTGCTTTCTTATAGCACCCCAAAGGGCCAGTACAGGAGTCACACTGCCCACAGTGTGACTTTAATCTTCAATCTAAAATTGACCCACAGCCCTATTTACAGTCAGTCTGATGAAAGCATTTTCTCAACTGCTGTTCCCCTTCCGGGATGATACTAAGTTGTGCCTAGTTAACAAAAAATGAAATGAAATAAAATAACCAGAACACTGAAGAAACTGAGGTAAAAAGAACTATCCATATTTGGACACGATCTTAGAGTACTTTGAATAATCAGCTGCAGTTACAGATTGAAAAATGGAAGGTTACTTCACAAAGGAGAGTGAGCACAAAAACATGAGTGAGTGTGGAGGAGGAGCATGTTCAGAAAGAAGCATTTTGCACTTCGGATGAAGGGCGAGAGTTGGGAGAATATAGTAAAGGTAGATTTATCTGGAGCAAAGACCATCAAGATAAGAGTGAAGAATTTGAACTTCTAAGCCTGGGAAGAAATCGAAGGGTTCAAAGCAAGGGATTAAATTATGTATTTATAGATGGAGTAGATATTAAAAAAGAGTAGAGTTATAGAGCGAGAGACAACTATGGAAGCCACAATTTCTCTTAAACTAACATTGTAGCAGAAGAGATCATAGGAAGACAAAAGCTTCAGAGTCAGCGACTTCAATTAGAAGGTCTGACGTGTGGTGTGGTTATTTTAAAAGGACATACTAATAATGTTTATTATCAGAGCCATATTATCTATCATGGTGTCATAATTAATAAAGACAGAGAGTGTGGGATTTATTTAATCATCCTAGAGCACAATGTTGCACAATAATTACTCTATCCTAAACCTCCAAGCTAGTATAGCTTCCTCCCATTAAAACTTTTCACACTATACTTGCTTTTTAATCATATCCTAGGTCTGGTTCATTTCTCCTGATGTTTCCCAGTCCTTTCCTCCTGGATCCATTCTGAACTTCTTGTCCTTTCTCCTTCCTTCACCAGATGACCTTATTCTCTGTATTGCTCAGAATTGGCTGCTTGGCTTTTACTGGCAATACAGAGAAAAAATGGTGACATGTTACACAACCTTGAGACAGGAGATGCTTAAAATAAACACCACAATGCAATGTCCAGTTTGAAACCAGATAGTGGGGTAGAGAAATCAGCATTTGAATGAACAAGGTTTTTTTAATTAAATTTTAATTTTTTCTATTAATTACATTTTATTCATTTTTATCCTAGCTATAGCCCACTCCCTAATCCCCTCCCAATCCCACCCTCCCTCCCCCTTCTCTTCACATGGCCTTCTCTAAGTCCACTGATAGGGGAGGTCCTCCTCCCCTTCCATCTGACCCTAGCTTATCAGGTCTCATCAGAACTGGTTGAATTGTCCTCTTCTGTGAGCTGGCATGGGCAAAGTGTACACAGTCCACAAGAACATTATGCCAACAGAGGTATATAGAAGAGACAGACTATAGGAATATACAGGATGGCTTTCATTGCTTTGCTTTGGTAACTTGTTTCATTATGGGAGGATTTGGAACATACACACACACACACACATATGCATGTAACAACATTTAATGAAAAAAAATGGTCATGAATTTGAAGGAGAGCAAGGACAGGTATACGGGGGATTTGGAGGAAGGAAAGAAAGGAGAATTGATATAAATATACTGTGATACCAAAATAAAATAAGTAATTAAAATATTTACTGACGTTTTTTTAAAAAAATAGGAATAAAAGCCAATCTAGAGTAAAATATTCAGTTCAGTTTGAGACAAGTTAAATTTTTTGTGCTTCCAAGATATATATGAAGACATCTCAGACAGCTAAGACATTTGTAATTTTTATGCCAAATATACTATGCCCGTGCTTTGAAACACTTAGTTAGGGCTGTATAATATTACACCTGTAGACAAAGCTGAAATGGTACTTGCAACATGTATTAGAGACACAGCAGAGAACCACAAATATCTCAATCAGAAGTTTGAGATCAAGAAGTTGTCTCCTTTGCCAATGAATTCAAGGCTCTTTCACACTTTCTCTTCTAATAGATTCGGTGTTACTGGTTTTATGTTGAGGTCTTTAATCCACTTTGATTTGAGTTTTGTGCTTTGTGATAGATATAAATCCATTTGCCTTTTTCTAATGTAGACATCAAGTTAGACCAGCACCAGTTGTTGAAGATGCTTTCTTTTTTTCCATTGCATGGTTTTGGTTTCTTTGTCAAAAATCAAGTGCCTATAGGTGTATGGGTTTATTTCTTTGTCTTCAATTTGATTCCATTGATCAACTAGTTTATTTCCATTCCAGATGTGCAGTTTTAATTAATTGCTCTTTGAACAGCTTGAAATCAGGGATGGAGATACTTCCAGAAGGTCTTTTATTGTATAAGATTATTTTCGTTATTCTAAGTATTTCGCTTTTCCATATGAAGTTTAGAATGATTCCTTCAAGGCCTTTAAAGAATTGTGTTGTAATTTTGATGGGCATTGCATTGGGTCTATAGATTGTTTTTGGTAAGGTGGTCATTTTGACTATGTTAATCGTACTGATCCATGAGCATGGGGGATCTTTCCATCATCTGCAATCTTCTTGTTTTTGATTACTTTCCCTGGTCATGGCTATCTTACCAGGCTACAGGGGAAGAGGATGCACTCAGTCCTGATAAACCTTGATATGCTGGGGTGGGTGGGTGGCGGGGTTCACCTTCTCTTAGGAGTAGGAGAGAGGGGGAATAGGGAAAGCAGGGAGCAAGGGTAGGACAGGGAGGAGAGGAGGAAGGGGTCCATAACCAGAATGTAAAATGAATAAATAAAAAGAAAAAAAGTTTAAAGCCACAACAGTCAAGCTGCTTCTAAACTAAGTTCAATACAAAATGGTTTCACTTTCTGAGAACATTTGCTTTTTCCTTCATGTCTTCACACATAGTGTTTCTTTTTCATTACTTGTATTATTTCAGATGTTGGAAAAATAGTAACGATCAGGCTACACAGTGACACACAGCTGTCCATCTTAATATCAGATGGCAATAAAAGCAATCAAGAAAAAGGAAATGAGATAGAGTGGCAGAATGTGAGGAATCACTGTTTTAAGAACTGTGGTCAGAGAAGAATTCCTGATGAAGGTGGACACAAGAAAAATCGTAGAAGAGTACAAGAGAAAAATATTTTTATCAGAAAGACTGGAAAGTTCAAACGCTCTGAGGCAATAATCACCTTCAGGTTGCTGAAGAAATAAACATAACAGCCCGGGCTACAACACAGTGAAAAAAGAAGACAAGGTTAGAGAATAAGCCAGATGTGGATATTTTAGGGGTTAAATGACTTTGGACTGCACTATGAGGATGATTTTTAGAGGTCTTTTGTTGTTGTTGTTGTTCTGTTTTGACGGTTTTTTTGTTTGTTTGTTTGTTTGTTTTAAACAGATTCATTTATTTTCTGAGTATGGGTGTTTTTGTCAGTGAGCACATATGCTCACTACATGTATGTCTGGTACCTACGGAGGTTAGGAGACCATGTCGGCTCCCCCAGAAATGGAGAACAGACAGTTGTATGCTGCCATGTGGCTGCTGGGAACCCAACCAGGTCCCCTGGCACAGCAGCCAGTGCCCCCAACCCCTGAGCCATCTCTTCAGCCTCAGCACTCAGGCCTTTTCTAGTCTCGGTAAAATATGAACTCACAACAACTTTTTCAATAGAGATTGATACTATCTGGTTTGTATTACACAAGTTGGGTTCTGTGGTTCAAGAGTGTTGGCCTGACATCCATATGGCTCTGGGTTCAGTTCCTAATAATAACTAATGAAGAGGAACAAGAGCATTTTGGCTGCTGTTTCAAACAATCACTGCAGAGGAGAAAGGTCAGAAGCAGATGTGAGGAAAAGCTAAAGTTAGAGTCCATGTGGTTTGGGTCAGGTTGGACCAAGTATGAGCATCAGCATTAGAAGCAAAGCCATGAGGTTTCTCTCGTGCATTCGAGAGTCAGCACTAATAAACTGTTGGCAAAAACTTTATTTGAGAGACACAAACACCAAAGTTTGTGTTAGCCCCAGTGGCGGGTCATGCCTACAGTCCAGGCTCTCAGAAAATTAAAGCAAGAGAATTGCTGTGAGTTCAGGGATAGCACAGAGCATGGGATAAGTGTAATATAGAAAACAACAAAAAATAAAATCGACAAGGTAATTTTTGGTAATATTTTGGTGAGTTAGTCAAGTCTCTGAATCTTGGGCACACCCTTACTATAGAATGATCTCTTCTCATAATACATGTGGCTGTTAGTATATAATATTTATTTAAATGAAGACTCTTTTCAAGGGCGCTAATGGAAGACACAAAGGATAAGGCAGGATGGTTATGCTAATCATGTTTCTGAATATGTGGAAAAGAAATATGCATGATAGTTTCTGTAATTTACATCACATGGTAGTGATGTAACTTTGTAGAAAATTGTTTCAAGTTAAATATATATAAACTTCAGCAGGATTTCAGTTTGTTTTTTTAAGAACACAAGTCTCATTTGTAAAATATGCAACATGACGAATGAATATCAAGAGGATTTTTTACATCAACAATCTAGATGCTATTAATTTTTATCTTATATAAACTATCAGTAGATTTTGTTCATCCCATATGTATGGAGAAATACTCATTTGAAAGCCAGTGACATTGATTCTGTGCTTTAAAGGAAAGTTTCCAACTCATGCAAATTGGAGTTTACTTGGGGACCAGGATCAGTGTCTTGATGACAGCTCTGTACGTGCCACTTATGAAATGTAGCCCACGGAAGGATACCCACACGTCTGTGGCAAACACAGACTGTGCTGCCTGAAGGGCTTGGCATTTTCACATAAAAAAGAATGAATGTCATTATATAGTATCTCTCTAGAGCATCGTAATTATTCTGAATGCATACAATATTTATTTAAAACTTAAAATTAAACTTCAAGAGGTGGTCATTTGAAAGCTGGCAGTCAATGAACAGATCCCATATTCATGAAAAAGGGAATATTTCTTCTAAAAGTTAAGAAATAGATCAAAACGGTCTTCCCAGTAACTGACACTTTAGTCACATAGAGGCTTTTTATGTGTCAGATTTATTAATCAAGAAGGTCCATGGGAATGAGAGGAGGAGAGGCCGGGATGTGACTGTCAGTTTTTGATATGTCAGGGGTAATTTCGTGGCTGTGATTTTCGGATTGCGGTACACAGGCACCATTGTGCCGGGTTTGTGTACCTCTTTGTACTTATCATCTGTGATGACTGGAAGAGAAGGCAAGGCGGAGATGTTTTGATACAGGATTGAAACTTGAAACTACAGTCCTTCAATTTGAACAGTATTCCTGTTTCATCTTTCTTTTCATGTTACCTTTTTAACTTTTGCCACTGATGTAAAAGGAAAAAAAAAAAAAGGAAAAGAAAATTTGAAAAGATGCTAGGTGTTGGTTCTTATCTGGGTGAAGGATCACAGAAGTGGAGGATAAAATACAGTTTGTAGCTTGTCACAGCAGCAGGCTTATGAAGATCAAACACATGTCAACAACAACTGTTTGTCTTCCTATGGCCATCACAGAGTTATTAAGATGGTGACATCTCTTCAGAGTTGGTGCATTTTGCCAAGATTGTAGCAGCTGATGTTCCCATTAGTTTAACAGGCGATATTTTCCTGTGATGAGTACAGCCTTCCCTAATTGCTCTTGGCTGCTTCCTGAAATAAAAGTGTATCGCTGTGCTACAAATCCTTCTGTCATTGTGAAATTCAGAATGGGTCTCTCTCTTTTAAGTCATCAAAACCAGAAAGTTCTAGAAACTGAGGTAAGGCAGTTTATTTTTATGATGTCTGAACAAAAGAATTGGGCCATCTATTTTTTATCCCTTTCTCAGGAGGGTGGGGAGATTTGTCACTATTTTACTATCTTTGCCAAATAAACAATTTGGTTTTCTCATTTTGAACTATGTGAACAGATGTGCTGATCAGGTGCTATATAAATTCCACATTGCATCTTTAAATTCTTGGTGAAATTTTCTTGCCAAAGATACTTAAAATGAGTAACTATGAAAATATTAACACACACTTTTTTTTTTAATAATCTTTTACTTCTGTAAATATCTGTCTATCCTGGAATGTCTTAATCCATGAAGACTGTTTCCTTTCTTTATTCTTGGGAGGCTTATCCAGGTGTGCCTTACCAACCAACACTGCTGCTCAGGTGACCATATATGTCACAGTCAGTTGTTATTAGAGTAATTGCCCTCAGTGGCTTTCTGAGACCCCGAAAACTCTGAGAGTAGGGGAAGACAGGGAACAGGACAGGAGCCTTCCACAGGGGGCCTCTGAAAGACTCTATCTACCCAGCAGGGTGTCCAAGCAGATGCTGAGTCTCACAGCCAAACTTTGGGCAGAGTGCAGGGAAGACGAGGGAGATAGAAAGACCTGGAGGGACAGTAGCTCCACCAGGAGACCAACAAAGCCAAAAAAAAATCTGAGCTCAGGGCGTCTTGCAAAGACTGATGAATCAACCAAGGACAACGCATGAAGAGGACCTAGACCCCCTCCTAAGATGGAGCCCATGAACAGCTCAGTCTCCATGTTAGTTTCCCAGTAAGGGGAACAGGGACAGTCATTGGCAAGAATTCAGTTGCCTGCTCTTTGATTACCCACCCCTGGCAAGGTGGACTTACTAGCCCACAGAGAAAGAGGATCCAGACAGTTCTGATGAGACCTTATAGACTAGAGTCAGATAGTAGGGGAGGAGGACCTCCCCTATCAGTGGATTAGAGGAGGGACATGGAGGGGGAGAGGGAAGGAGGGTATGACCCAGAAGATATGGGGGAAGGGGCTATAACTGGGATACAAGGTAAATAAATTGTAATTAATAACAATAATAATAATAATAAAATACTAAAGAAAAAAGAGAATGGAAACAATCATGATGTCACCATATGGGCTAAGAGGAATAACTATCAAAAATGAGGAAGAAATGTGAAGAAATCTTGAGTAGAGTTGTAAAACCATTAAAATATAGAAACTCAAAGTTTTAGTGAGAGGTCCAATATTTTTACACCTTCAGAAAAATTTACATGGTTTTAGTTTTATGTAGGGTTTTGTATTTCTACATATGCCAAACAAAACCACTTGAGAAATGCATATTAAAGATAAAAGTTTTGTGCATATGACTGATAAAATGACATCATGCTGCTATAGTCTTTTACACACTGTGACCTAATCTAGGTATGTATTGTGACATCAGATAAGTATAAATTGTCCATATGGCTCTAATTAATGCTCATTCCCAGAAGTAAGTACACAGTAACCAATCAAATACAAAGGCCATGACTTAACCTATCCAGTTAGCTTAGCTAATTAGAGACGAATCCAACCTTCTTCCTATCAGCGTGTATAAATGTTAAATTATACATATATACAGTACTGAAAAAGTTACATGATAACACATACTCAAAACTGAACTGTGTTTAAGTGCTTCCTTGAGGTGTTTCTTTTGTTACTCACTTCCACACTTTTTGATTTTACATAGAGAGAAATAATGCACTTACATTTTGATTTTAATAATGGAATTTGCAAAATGAACATGGAAGTGAATGCCTTTAATCTCAACTCTGTGAAAGCAGAAGCAGGCAGATTTCTGACTTCAAAGACAACCTGGTCTACAGAGCAAGTTCTGGAGCAGGCAGGGCTACACACAGAGAACTCCTCTCTTGCACCAAAACAAACAAACAAAAGGGTGGGATCTATATTCCTATGTTCCATCTCCTTCCTCTTGTCTACTCTCTTGGAGTACATAACTGACAGTCTTTGAGTTAAGAGACTAATTAGAACTTATATGTGTGCCGTTGCATAGCTATTTCTCACTTCTGCCACAGAGAATGAATTGTAATTCCTTTTAAAACAAAGCTTAGCTGGACGTGGTGGTGCACGCCTTTAACTCCAGAAATTGGGAAGGAGAGGCAGGTCGATCTCTGTGAATTCAAGGCTAGCCTGGTACAAAGTGAGTTCCGGGACAGTCAGGGCTACACACAGAGAAAGCTGATCTTGAAACTACAACAACAACAACAAAAACAAAACCTAAACCACCAAAACCAACCAATCAACCAAACAATAAAAATTAAAAAAGCTTTTAATTTCTCTTTATTCCATCCTGTCAGTGAAGTCAGAGTGGGCTGGCTGCATCTATGATGACAGGGGAATGAGGCAGCTGTTTATTCACAGACAGGTGGCAGACAGGAAGCAAAAGTGTGGCCAGAGTCAGGGGTGAGGTTCATTCCCAGGGCTTGTCTTTATCAGTCTACTTCTGATGGCAGGCCTTCAGAATATACTGTAAGGGAGAGAAGGAACATTCAAACCAGGAGCCTTTTGGGAGACATTCTCCCGTGGCTTGTGCACAGGACACTAACATGTTTTTGTATCGCCCACGCAAGATCAGAACCCTTGCCTTTGAGGGAAAGGTTGCAAAAGAAAAATGCAACCTAGAGGCTTGTGGCAGGGGGCCTCTTCCACTTTAAACACTCGGTTAGTTTCACTCACATTTCTTTGCTGGACATTATTCTTCAAAACTTTTGGTGGGTATTTTTACCAGTCAAAAATTTTCAGTTTTCTGGAAAGTTATACTTCCTTGCTCCTAAGTTACTTTGAATTGCATTTTTGAGGTAAAACTTTATTGAAAGCTTTATAGCTGGCCAAGTACATTAAGCTAAATGCATTTCCTTCATCTGCTAATTTTGTAATTTTGTTAAAGAAAGGAGAGTCAGAGGCTTTTGAGCGACTTTTTCTCCTGTAAAATCTCATGCTGCTTACTGCTCTTGATTCTTCACCCCAGATAGACAGCAGGGCGTTTTTGCCCCTCTCCAGGGGCCTCACAATAGACTACTAAATTATAATTACCATGGCAAATCTTTTTGTTCTGACAAATAAAACCTGCATGTTTTACTTTGTACCCTTTTCTGGAGCTATGTAGTTTGGCCCAAGTTTTCAAAAGTAATCACTAGTCTTTTTCAATCCCAGGAATATATTTCTTTAGCTCCTGCAATGCACAGAGTGTAAAGCCATTTAAAGTTATGTTAAATTCTTCTTAGAAGTACTATTTCAAATAATCTGGCAGGGAGAAGGTGAAAATGACTATTTACTCCAACTGAGAAGCTCAATGAGAGCTTTTCAAGGGTTGAGAAACGTGGATGTTTAGGCAAAGGTGTTGAGAGAAAAGTGAACCGGTGCCCAAAGCCGAGGACAGCAGAGAAATCTGACCCACACTCCTCCATAGCTAGAGAGTACAGAAGACAGGAAGGAGCTGTAGAAAGAACGAACACCTCAAATGTCCCAAATGCATTTCCCCAGCATTTTACAGAATTTAAAACAGAAATAAACATCTAAGTTAAGGCAGATTGAACCGCAACAGTCCCCATAAATGAACTTCCAAAGAATTCCTCTTAAACATAAGATTCTCATTCAGACACATCACAGTCAGAATAAATTTTAAAGTAACCAAATAATTCCAATGGTTTCAATAGTCACCTCCATTTTTAAATACGACAAGTTTTCGTGGAAACAAAAAAAAAACAAACTCCGTCTCTCTCTCTCTCTCTCTCTCTCTCTCTCTCTCTCTCTCTCTCTGTGTGTGTGTGTGTGTGTGTGTGTGTGTGTATGAGTGTGTGTGTATCTGTGGCACTCAATTTGTGCTTTCAAAGATGCCTTCTGGGACTTTGAATTTGCATAGCCATACTTCATCTAATAACGAGTAGAGGATTTGCCAGTATGGGAGGCTTGCTGGGGTCTAGCAGAGGATAAATCACAAATTTATCTGCTTGTCCATCTTTAAAGGGGAATGTAGGACCCATGGCTAGGACTGCACTTTACATGGAATCTAAAAATCAGGATGGCCACAGTTATCATGTGTGACTTGGGAAATAAGCTTGTAGGGCAGTATCCTGTAAGAAGGAGAAAGCACACACACACACACACACACACACACACACACACACACACATACAGAGAGAGAGAGAGAGAGAGAGAGAGGACACACAAAATGTCACATAGGAGAATGGCCTTGCAGAAGTTGAATTAAAAATAAAAACTGTTCACAATTCCCTCCTTTCTCTTTAATAGATCACAGACTAAATTCTATGATTTCTTATTCTGTTTTGCAGTGAAAAAAACATCACTTGTGAGAGAACTCTATGCAAAGGAACTTGAGAGGAAACTCCTTTACTTTGCTGAAAGAGGGCAGAGTGAGGCAGGGCAAGAGACACCTAGGTCTTTAAAGCAGAGTCCTTCCTCTATGCTCAGACAGTGAACAGAAGTTGGAACTGACCTGATGAACATCCTGGGTTCCTCTGCTAACCCCGACCTCTTCCCAGTAGAAGCTTAACACTTTAATCCCTCCTGTCTGAATAAAGGTCTCTGCTCCAAAGGTCACTCCATATGAATCAAGGTTAAACAGTTCCGAGAACTTGGACAATCAATGTTCCACAGTTGTATGGACATAAGCAGTCATATTTTAAGTCATATATCTAATACGCTGTCCCGACCCTTTAAGGACCTAATAGAGGTTTAATCAGTACAGAAGGGTGAGGCCTTATTTTTGTAAGACCAGTGTCTTCCTAAGAAGAGAAAGACATATCAGAAGGTGCAGTGTGTGAGCATGGTTAAAAGGCCACAAGCCAGGAAGGGGAGGTACAGCCCAGCCAAACCCAGCGGCTCCAAGGCTTAGCTCGCTAGCCCTTTAAACCATGGAAAGATACATTTCTGTTATTGGTGCAACTTAGCCTGTAACAGTTTGCTGTGACAGTCCAGGCAGGTGAGTGCACTAGATGGCTAATGCTGTGCCCTTGATCCCCCACAGAGGAAAGAGAAGCGAGCCGTAGAAGAAGACGGATACACTCTGGTCAGGATAACTTACATGGTTATGAACATGAGCTATGCTTGCCTCTTATTGGCCAGAATTTAGATATGTGATGAACCGAAGTTATGAAGCTGTGAAGGTGGGAAATGTGTAGTGAGTTGATTTGTTTTATGCTAAAAGTGTGTGTGTGTTATGTGTGTGTATGTGTGTGTTTCAAACCCTAAGAGAGAAATGAATATGATTGTGGGCTCTAAACACTTTCTAAAAGCTAGGCCTCTCACTGTCAGTTTGAGCTCCTTTCTCTAATACCCTTTCGTTTCTCTTATACTTGTGCATTTGGTCTATTTTGACAGTGGCTTATACTCTGAACTTGTACACATATGTTAGCTCTTTAGTTTTGCATGTATGGCATTTCTATTATGCTCATTCATTACATACAGTAATGTTTTTATTATAACATTTTCATGTATACAATATGTTTTAATCATATTTATCACCGCTACTTCTTGCCTCGTCCTGTTCACTTGATTTCTCTTAGCAGTTAGTCCCTTTACACTGCATAGCTTTGTAATTGAGTTCTTCATTCTGTGTTCATGGACAATGTTTGTCATATCAATTTATATTATAATTCCATAGACAAGTTAACTAGTTAAAATGGCTAGTGAGTGCCCCATAAAGTTTGTGCTCACTTTAATGGAAACTTTTACAAATAGCTACACTTTATAATGGTAAAATTATAATCTTAAATTTCAGATTCTAATGCAGATATGAGAAAGCCATCTTTGTCGGTAATCATTTTTGTGTAATGGAAATAATGGGTCAAAAATATTTGCACTGAGCTCTAATTCCTATAATACACAGTAGTTAATTACATTGTCTGAAGTCCTGGTTTCCCTTTCACTTTGCTAGTATTTTTATTTAACTGATCATGTTCTTTCTCCCCCTCAAAGTTCTCCGAGATACTCCGCACCTCCCTAACCTCATGTTCCTGTCTCTCTCTCTCCTCTCTCTCAATTCAAAACAAAATAAGACAAAAAGAACCAAAACAAAAGGGAGACAAAAAACAGGAAGTTCAGATTGTGTTGTCCAAATACTCCTGAGAATGAGGCCTGCACTGAAGCGTGGTTGATGTGCCCAGTGACACTCTGTTGGAGAAAAGGATGTTCTAATTATACTGGAGAAATAGTGACACAAATGTATGGGGGTCACCCATCACATTTCATCGGTATTCAAGGTCCATTTCAGGAGACAAAAACCATACCTGACACTGTTAATGTAGCCAGGATCCTGATCCTCGATAGGTAGGTCACGGACCTAGAGAGAATCTGGTGCTATTATTCCGCTAAAGGAACGTAGCAATAAAATCACTCCAGAGCAGCACTCCGCCTTCTTCGGAGAAGTTTCCTCTTACAGTACACGGAACTGAACACAGACACCCACAACTGGACAATGTGCAGAGTGAGAGACTTTGGATGGACTGTTCAGCCCTAAATAGGATAAGGTTTACTTATTTACTTTTTTTTAATTTTTATTTTATTTTATTTTTTAACACAGGATTTCTCTGTGTAGATTTGGCTATCCCAGATTCAGTTTGTCGACCAGGATGGCCTTGAACTCACAGAGATCCACCTGCCTCTGCCTATGTGAGTGCTGGGATTAAAGGTATGTGCCACTGCTCCCTGCTCTCTTATTTACTTTTTCACTCCTTGTGGAAAGAATATTTCTTTTTATATAGTTGTGTCGGTGTGTGGAGTATCCTTTGTTTAAACACTAAATTGAAGGACAAACATTAAGCTGAAGTTCTGGGGAGACACAAAGCTATGATTAAGTTGAACATCATGTTCTCCTAACATCACCTTCCTTAGAGATCAGCCGGCCCATAAGAAAAAATATTGTGTTTTATTTGCATGTGAAAAAATTCAAATCTTATTTTCAGTAGTTTCTTCAGGAGATAGGAGAAAAGGGGAAGCCTTATAGAATTAAAGGAAATCCATAGGCTTTCCCACTCCACTCCTGCTCCTTCCCTTTGAAGGTTACTTTCTGTGTGTTTCCAGAAACTACCCATGAGTATAGAACAGCTGAGTTAAAACAGCTCACTCATTCGCAACACTGCCATGGTCTCAGATTCCCTCAGTCCTGGTTAACTCCCTGCTTGCCATTCACAGTCTGTAGTGATTGCACTCCTCGTGAACCAGTGAAAACAACTGGTACATAGGAGATATAAATATGAATGGAATCTTTCAAACTCATAACTGTTAATTAAAAGGAAAATACTCTCTAGGTTCCTGTCTCAGGACCACATTACACACGAAGTATTTTTAATGAAATTCAGCTGGCACTTTCTCTGTTTAACGGGTCTTCCTGGATAGAAGCCAAATGGATTAAAGTTGTACCAGATTTGATCGTGTACCAGGAGGTATTATCATTAAGATTTAATACATACAATTCAGCCTATGCATTTCTACCAGGAGAGCCGAATTAATCTAACATTATGAGGGTCAGGGGACAATTGCAAAGGGGGTGAGGGGTCCCAGAGTGGGGCTCAGCTCCTCTGTCATTGAGTGTGTGACCAGCGATGATATATAAGCCTCTGGGTATGAAAAAGCAAGGAACAAAGGCCAGTTCTGCAGTGACAGAGCTGAGAGGGCAAAGAAGGACTGGGCTGTGTAAAATCCAGTGGGAGCTGGTCTCATTTACTTTAGTAGCTTAGTTCAGTGGTCAAAAACATTTCTGTAAAAGGCCACAGGGTCAGCATTACACCTACACAATACTGCTATTGTGTATAAATCCGTGAGAGTAGGGATCTAACAGAAAATTAGTATTTATACATGTGGACATCTGAATTTTATGTAATTTTAGTATGTCATTGTATGTCAGTTACTTTCTGTTGCTGTGATAGAATGCTCTCAACAACAACACAACAATTAAAAAAATGAGAAGAAAAGGTTTATTTTTGGCTTACAGTTCTAGAAGGCTGTAGTCCATCACAGCAGAGAAGGCACAGAAGCAGAGGCTTGAAGAAAACAGTCAGGAAGCAGAGTTGTTGCATTTCATTGGTACCCAGGAAATAGAGAAAACAGAAAGTGGGGATAGGGTATAAGACCCCAAAGTCCTGCCCCAGGGGCATTCTTTCTCCAGCAAGGCTTTCCTCTTAAAGGTTCTATAAGCTTCTCCATAGCACGCTCCACTCAGACCAACAGTTTAAACACATGGACTTATGGTGAACCTTTCATCTCCAAACCACAACAAATCTGAAATTTAGCTCTTCCTTTGATGTTTGCCCAGATTTTTTTTTTTTATGTGAAAACTCTCTATGACATGCTTCTTTGTTCAACACGTATGTTCTGAGTGGCTTCCATGTCTATCGCAGACACTGTTCTCAGATCTGGAAGCCAGTAATGAACAAACAAACAGTCCCTGTCTGCTCAGAATGCACAGTGCAGACCAGTCAACTGCCGTTGCCTGTTTCCTGGAATTGTCACTGAAACAATGATCCTGTGTAAGTCACAGCCATGTTATAAAACTTCAGTTATGTGCACTGCAGGGCTGAAGCTAGAGGCCTGCAGTGTGGAGTACAGGCTTGCTCCTTCCTCACATCCTCATTCAGTCCTTTCAGCAGATGCTGTTGTTAACTCCACATACACCGAAAAGACTGCAATGCCTGTGGATCATCAAAGGGTGCAAGGACGGTTTCAGGGAAGAGTGTTTGCTTTACTGCATGTGAACAAACACATACGTAATGAAAGCCTATCTAGAGGCAGAGTTCTAAAGCTACTTTGGGTTCTTTCCTTCTCCACCTCAATCCCTTCAAAACCCTCAACATTAGGTAGGCATGAAAGTAGGTTAGAAGGGAAGAGGGATGACATGGATGTCTTTAGACCACTTCCTGCTGATCAGGGTTGTCTGGTCCTAGGAGCAAATCCAATCTTTTTTTTTTTTTTGTCAGAATATCCAGCAATCCAGAAATCCAGCACAGGAGCAATCCAGCAATCCAGAAATCCAGCACAGGAGCAATCCAGCAATTGCAAATACAAATGCAGCAGCAGGAATCAACAGGGACCAGAAGCATTGGAGGCAGCAGCAGCGGGAACAGCAGCCTCCACAGGCCCTTTCATGGCTCTCCTGTTTATACCCTCTCAAGAGTTCCCAAAACTAAACTATTTACATCAGGCAAAAACCATGCCCCTGCCAGAGCAAAAGATAAATTACAGTTACTGCTGTAGAGAATCTGAAGCAGCCCCACATCTCACACCTAGGATTAAAACAAAAACATATTCACATAACATAACTGGGTTTTAAAAAAAGCAAAGTTCTCCCTATGCCTATTAACTGCTACTGGTTACTGGTTACTGGCTACTGGTTACTGGTTACTGGTTACTGGTTACTGGTTACTATATTTTCTTAGGTTGGACAGTGAGCACTCATAGCCCAAGGATGTCTGTGCTGAAGAAGCACATAAAAAGGGAACCACAGAGTGCTCTGACTTGTGGGAGAGCTTAGGAGCATGCCGGGCCATGTTTCTCATTTAGAAGAGCCAGGTGGGCTGACCACTAGACCATTTTCTCCGACTCCAGACCACTTGCTTCCCCCTCATCAGTACCACAGTATCTGGCACAGAACGGACGCGATGACTGAATGCTATGCAATAATGCCAGTGCCGATTCGATGTTTAGCCAGTAACTAATGCTTCTTAATAATAATAACAAAACGTGGGTCTAATGTTATCACTGTTCTGATTGTTGTGTTGTGTTTTGGTATTGGTTTGTTTTATTTTGTTTATTTGAGAAATTGTTTCTCTTAATCCAAGCTGGCCTTGAATTCGCTCTTCAGATAAGGGTAACATTGAACTCCTGATCCAACTTCCTCTACTACCAAGTATTGTGACACATTCCTGCTATCTCATGCATTAAAGAAAACAATGTTATTGAGATAGGGGTATTGTCTAGCATGCAGTGAGGTCTGGGATTGATCACCTGCACTGTGTTCACTGAATGTGATGGCGCAATAATATAATTCAGCACTCAGTGTGAACAGCTCAGAGGATCAGAAGTTGAAAGTCAAACTTGGCTACATAGTGAGTTCAAGGTCAACCTGAGACACATAAGATTCTAATACAAAAGAAGAAATCTGTTACTAACTCCGTAGCAATATCACCATGGGAAGAATCTCTATCTCAGACTTTCTAAGAAATAAAAACAAAACAAATGAAAGATTGGACATTAAGAAATGTGCTAAGTATTTCCTGAATATACCATTTCCTTATTTCCATGCCTTATAAAAACCAATGATCCTACTTTATAATGAGGTCCAGAAAAAACCAAAACCACAAATAAGAGCTGTTAGAACCTTGTCACATGACAGTGTGCTTGAGTGCACCCTGTGTCTCTGCCATATTTGTACAAGGGAGATATTCCCTCATCAAAGACCTTCTGTGCTTTCTGGAAGGCTCCAGGGTTCACCTCTCGATCAGCCCAGCCTCCTGCTTGCCACTCTGGTGGTGAGTGGTGCAGAAACATTTTAATTAATGGTGAACTTCTCAAAGTTGAAGTGCAAACAATTACAGCTCAATTTCACTTTCGGCCTCATTTTCATCATTTCCATTCTCTCCTCCCTCCCTATTAGATGCCTCTGTTTCACAGTCTGTAAAGCTGCCTAACAGCTCTGCTTGAGACTAAGGCATTGTTTCTCTTTCCTGCAATTAAAGACAGTGGGACAAAGACAGAGCTTTCGTGCTCCACACTTCTGGATGAGTCCTTCCGAAAGGTAGGCACCTCACTGTTCCCTGGCCTGGCAATGGTTTATTTTGTTCAATAATGGAAAGGATCACGTCTTCCTCATAGCAACTGTTTGCACACAAGCCTCAAAGAAAGTTCATAGCACACATCACAAGTACATCTGATATGTAAGTGAAGTGATCTGTAGCACTGTTAATTAGACCTAAATTCTTGATTTACTATTTATAAAACAAAATTGATTATTACTTCATCAACAACATTTAAAGCATCATTAAGAGAGGTCTGCTCCAGCAGCCTCAGGTTAAATTTTTTAACAAGCACTTTAGTTGCTAATCTGTGTTATTGCCAACATATGTAAACTTCCTAATGCTAATTGCATTCAGCTGTGAATCAAACAATGTCTAATTCTCTTCAGGATTAATTATGCACATGTGCCTCCTGCATTCCTAAACATGGTTCTCATAAATAATAAGAGATATATCTAAGCAGATGGGATTTTTCCAACTAAATGATCTGTTTATCATGAATAAAACAAATGACACATACTAGCCTTCAACTGCAGACTCACTGCAACTTCACATATTTTCAGCGTTAATAAGCACCACAGTTGTTTATATGTGCGGTTTTTGAACAAGTGAGCAGCAAACCGTGTTTGCTCACATACTGTATTTATCTCCGCCAACATTAAAAACAGTCTTACACTGAGGACACAGAACAGAGTGATTTTATGCATGGACTGGGTGATGAGAACTGTACACAGTAAAGATCCAAACTCTATAACACTGGGGGGAGGCTCTTTAAATGGGACTTTGTAATTAAGCTGATAGACTGGTATGGTCTTCCCATTTCTGGACTAGAGGATGTTGAAACCATCTTATGTTGTTGCAAGATTAGAACCTCAGCATCACTTATTCAAAAACAGCCCAAGTCAGTATTTTGTTTCTACAAAAAAAATGTAATTTTGAAAGACAATGGATTTTTTACATTGCAAAATAAATTATGACTAATAGAAATGCATAGAATTATTATTAAATTAGAAATTGCATAAAATATCTGTAAGCCAACTTTATTCTTTTTCCCTCTGTCTCTCTGTCTCTGCCTGTTTTTCTGTCTTTATCTCTCTCTTTCTCTCTCTCTCTCTCTCTCTCTCTCTCTCTCTCTCTCTCTCTCTCTTTCACTGAAGGGAAGGAGGGAAGGAGACCCAGAACAGTTTCATCTGAGAATAGCTAAAGATGTGGGACTCACCAGTGGTACAAGTTACCCCTCATTCTAGGGTTAAAACAGGAGTCTTCTCTCCAACCAATGCTGGAACAGAACAGAGATCTAGTGCTGCAGTGTCCAGAGACCATTTGTGGCCATACTCCATCATGAATCTGAATTGAAATGAAGTTAAAGAGCAGTGTAGAACTAAGCATCAAAATATTATTGCTAGACAATTTTGTTACTAGGAATGTGTTGTTTTACTTTTTCAATATAATGTCTTAAAAGTTTTTCTTTTTTCTTCTTCTTGATTCAGTCTTAGTGTGTAGTATTGGCCTTGAACTCCCTATGTAGACCAGGCAGGCTTCGAACTGATCTGCCTGCCTCAGCCTCCTAAGTACTGGGATTAAAGGCGTAAGCCACTATACCTGGCTGCAAAAGTTTGTTATAAATATAGTACAATTTATTTTATTTTTGCTAGTACTAGTCTGGAAGGCTCCAGCAACTCTGGAGTAGAGCCTAGCCATTTGTGGATTTACAATCTGGGTTGTGTAGTTAAAGCAAGCAAACAAACAAACAGAACAGAACAAACACACAGAATTGAGATTCAGAGAATCCAGTAATCTGCCCAAGCCTCAGCAAGAACCACAGTTTGAGTAGTAGATCCAACATTTTGTTTCCTGTGAATTTATGATCGATTTAACCTCTTGTGAGATTTGTCTTCCTCACTCTCCAGATCACGTGTTACCTCTGTAGTCATTGGAAAGATGTATAGCAATGCTCGCAGTGCTGGCCTACTCACTGTTGCAATTATTGTTTTCCTCTATATTCATTCACCTTTTAGCCTTCACACAGAGCCTTAGTAGCAAAAGCCTCATGGAACATTCCCAGAAGTCAGAAGTAAGAAAGAATGACTCTGACATACCCCTTAAATTAACTTTTTCCTAGTTGGTATGAAGATCCTATTCCTATCTTAAAGCTATATAATTCTAACTTGATTACAATCAAATGCACTGATTTAAAAACAAACAAACAAACAAACTTTGTTCTTTTGCTAGTGCAAAAACACAAAATACAAAGTGGTAATGCATTAAGGAAAACTCTTTAAAACACCATGTTTGTTGGAAAAGTGACAAACTTAGACCATTGGCTCTTGGCCAATGAAGAATGTAAATTATTGTAATCACCATAGTTTAGCTGAGCCATCAGCCAGCAACAGGCTTTTCTTATAGGCTTTTTCTTGGCTTCTGCAAAAGTTTTGTTATATTCTTTTCTAAGGAGGGATGGTATGGCAGTGGCTGATGAACGACGCCATAGCTCAAGGAAAAGGCACTCTTTTCCATAGGGCCTTTGATTCAAACCTGTTCTGTGAAAATTCCTACTTCTTCAGTTTGTAATTTCACAGTGCTCTGGGACCCCCTACCTCTTACCTCTGTCTCCATCTTCACAGTATAATCCTCTAGAGCCATTCAAAACTCAAGCTCTCCCAGATACACTGGAAACTCACATTTTACATTCCCTTCATGTTTTAAAAGGTTGCTGTCTTCTAATAAAAGCATTTTTTTCTCACAGATACATAATTGTTTAATTCTGGAAAAGAAAGAGAATATTTTTCCCACTGTCGTTTTTCAGTATATACATACACTATTTAAAAACTATATTTTCTTCTTTTTTGAGATGACTAAGGAATGCTGAGAGCAAGAAAAACTTCACCATATTATATATGTGTGTGTGTTTATACATGAATTTAGGAATACCTATGTGCTTACACATAAGTAAGTAACAATGATTATTAACCACAAAAAGGCCATGAATTTTAAAAAAGCAAGGAGGAAAGTGAAGGAGTAAATAATGTAATTATTTACTAATCAAAAAAATTAAACTGCATCTTCCACTAGATATCCACCAGAAAAATCAAAGGTGAACAAAATTGAAACAAAAGAGAAAACTTTATGTTCTTGCATGCTGATGCTTTACTTCAACTGTTGCTAATGTATTTTAAATGGGAGCATTTTTGACATTGAGAGGTTATATGCAATTATATTTAATAGATGCATGTCCATGTGAGAGAATTCGATGTTTTAGCCGGTTTCTCATCAAGTTTTACAACTAAGGGGGCTATTAAACTTCATCCTCCTTCAGTCTCCTCACCTGTACCATGAACACAAATCCACTTAATTCCTTATATTATGGCACGGAGGGCTGATTGTAACCATGATTGAAAAATGCTCAAAAATCATAATGATTTTTAAAAAGAACTATTCATAACTGCCTTTCTTCTATTTTTATCATTAATAACTTACAGATCGAATCCACTCAGGCGTCCCCACACACTTCTAGCCATAGCAAACTCTTAAAAGTACTGTGTTAACCTCTCCATGCATGGTCCTTGGTTGGAGTTTTGGTCCCTGAAAGTCCCCTTGGGCCCAGGTATTATGGCTCTGTTGTTCTCCTTGTAGAGTTCCTGTCCCCTCCAGGTCTTTCTATCTCTCTCTTCCTCCATATTGATTCTGGCACGCTGCCAAAGTTTGGCTATGAGTCTCAGTATCTCCTTTGATACCCTGGCGGTTACAGTCTTTCAGAGGCCCTCTATGGTAGGCTCCAGTCCTGGTCCTTGTCTTCTTCTACTTCTGATGTCCATCCTGTTTGCCCTTCTGAATGAGGATTAAGCATCTTCTATAGCTTGTTTGTAAGCTTTTTTAGGACTATAGATTTTAGTATGTTTATCCTATACTAAATGTCTAATATCCACTTATAAACGAGTCTTTATCATATGTGTCTTTGTCCTTCTGAGATACCTCACTCAGGATGCTATTTTCTAGTTCCCACCATTTGCCTGCAAATTTCATGATTTCTTTGTTTTTAATTGCTGAGTAGTATTGCATTGTGTAAATGTACCACAATTTCTGTATCCATTCCTCCATTGAGGGACATCTGTGTTATTTCCAGATTCTGGCTATTATAAAGGAAGCTAAGTTTCCAAGTGGGTTCCCTAGTAAGGGGTACACGGGCTGTCTCTGACATGAACTCAGTGGCTGGCTCTTTGAACACCTCCCCCTGCAGGGTGCAGCTGTGACAGGCCACAGAGGAAGATGATGCAGCCAGCCTTGATGAGACATGATAAGCTAGGGTCAGATAGAAAGGGAGGAATTCCCCCCTATTAGGGGACTAGGAAAAGGCTGTAGTGGGGATACAAAGTGAATAAATTGTACTAAATAAATATATAAATAAAATTAGATTAAAAAAGAAGTACTGTGTTGCTAATTGATTATACTGTTATGCCAGGTTCACGGGACCCTCAGAGACCACCAGGAGATGACTCGATGCAATTGCAAGAGAGCTTTATTACGAGAGCGATCGAACTCGGGACCCAAGTCTCACTGGCACAGCAGTAGAGAAGTGGGACCCTGAGCTCTGAGTGAACAGGATTTTTAAAGGGAAAGTCTGTGAGCAGGGGGTTTCCATGGCAGCAAGCAGGGGGGCACAAGCCTTGGCGTTACAGAATTGGGTGAAGTTTAGCAGGGCGGGGTGACCTTTTCTGAGGCACATAATCACAATGGCTAAGGCATATAATCACAAATGGCTACGTTTCTAAACCATATCTGAAGCATTGGGGAGAATTTTCCCACCCGATTTTCAACCGATTCCCATTGATTATTGCCAGGGAGTTTGTCTCTATTTTCTATGAAGCATTTATTCTGTTATATTTCCTGCAGGCTGTTGCTAGGAGAGTTAACTTTGTTTTCTGCCAGGTGTACACTCTGTGATATTTCCTGGTACCTGAATTCAGTTCCCAGTCAAAATCTTTATTTCAAAATGGAGTTATATTCTAGCTAAATTAAACTCTTCAATACCAGTAAAATTCCCTGGCCAAAATAAGTGTTCAGTATGACTTTCTTATTAATTATGGATTTGTATTAATAATCCAGGATGTAAATAATGCATGCAGATCTGAGGGTTTTTTTTTTTTAATATAGCTTTCTTAAAACAAGGAAGGCATCCAAAAACACAAGAGGTTAAAAAAGGAAAGAAAACATCACATGAATGAAGAAAAGGGTCTGCTGGAGAGCATGGTAGCTGTGTCACAGGTGTGCCTCAGGCACAGTGCTTGCTGGGAGTTTTGTGGTTTTGCCTTTCCCCTTCCTCTGGGCTCAGGGCCACATGCAAATGAAAGCATCAGTCGATCCTCCTTCCCATTAGCGTCCCTGCAGACTGAACAAGTGTATTCACGCCTTTCCCTCGGGTATAATCATTGCCAAAAGATGCATTAAATGACATCATTGATTATGAAGTACTTTAAGTTGATAAATTTTCTTTTTAACAATTAATTTCATGTGCTCCCCAAACCAATTTTAAACTACTTGGCACAGATCATATGGTACTTAATATTTTACCGACACTTAAACAAGTCTAAATTTGATAGTTTCATTAAATAACTTTACACTAAAATTCACTTGATTACTAAAATGTATGTTTGGCAATGTGCATGCCATCTTATGCAATGTGAAGGGTACAGTGGCTGCTGCCTGAGCAATTAGATGGGTGCTGGTGAACATCTCTCCTTCAGTAGTAAGATTTAGGGGTAAAAATAAGCTGTTGAATAAGCAAGCTAAATTTCTAAATTGTCTATTAAAATACAAAGGGGCATAATTAAGCATTCTCTGCTGATTCTAATGATAACACTACTGAAAATATTCTACAGCTCCTCAGATCTCTCATTGTTTTCATGTGGGGGTCTCAGCATAAATTAAAAAGTTTATAACAAATCAAGGTAAAAAAAAATAATATCTATTTTTTCTCCTCCCTCCATCTCTCTTCCTCTCTCTTTTCTGTAAGTTCTTACAGGCTCTAGTAGGAACATTAGCCCAAGTTGACCTTGAACTCCTCATCCTCCCAGCTTCTTCTCCCTCAGTGCTGGAGTTACAGGCATGGGTCACCATTCCCAGCTACTTAAAAAAAGACGGGGTGGGAATTAAGTTTGATTTAGAAAGGGAAGATTACCTATTGTTAATCAATAGACAAGTTTTTTTTTTCTAAATTTCTTCAAGTGTATTACTTCCATCAACTTGTTCTATTTCAAATTCTTTTAAGTATTTTCTTCAAAAACATTTAATCTTATTATAAGTTATTTTGTTTCAGTATTTTATGTAATTACTATAAATACAATGCTGGCATTTCAAGATACTGGGCAAATATAGAAAGATTAGTAGATTTTTATGATACTGTATATGTTAAGTTAGCAAATATGTTTCATAATGCTCAAAAGTCTATATAACAGTAATCTCAAAATAAATATAAATTTAGTGGCGTATACAGATAACATTGAGGAGATTTTTCAGGCTCAATGACGTAGTAAAAAAGGTAAAAATAAAGACTGATTATATGCCACCACACGAAAATAAAAAAAGCTGAACCTATTAAGTACCCCAAATGGCCTAGAGAAGGGATTAAGGAAAATGAAGAAAGTTGGTTCCACTTGTGGAAAAAGATAGCAAATTTGTATTAATCTAAAAAGTAAATGTTTAGAGAAAAATGGAATTCTCATGTGAGGGTAAAATTAGCAAAGTTAAAGACATGCATTTTCAGTTTTATAAAGATAGGAAAACAGCCAGCTATTATTTTTTTCTCAACTGAAAACAATTTTAAACTTCAAAAATCTTAAGAACAAAAAGGACAATAAAAAAACTTCTGTAGACTCAAGTTATCTTATTGGAGTTTGGTCTGATGCTATGTATCTTAATGCTAATTACTGGCCCTTAGAATCTGAACAAGCTCATTCTTACCGATGCCTGTCCTTGTGTAAACCTTGCTTAAGAAATTCCTCTTGTTTGACAAATAAAAAGCCGACCCCTTGGGCATCTTAAAGGTGATGTGGGCAGAGTTAAAAGTTCCAGGGCTTGAAGAGTAGAGGATCTTGGAAAGGAGACAGACAGAATGAGAGGAGGAATGAGGAAGCCGATATGGGTTAGGTGGAGAGAGAACTCTATGGGCCAGGGGGAAGGATTCTGACAATTGCTTAAATGGAGGATACAATCCAGGTGAAGATTAAGCAAGTTATCTTGAGATATTGGATGGAAGGTAGCGCAGATAAGAATAGTTAAAGCAGGTGGCATGGGATGGGGGCTGGTAGATAGTGAGATAGCATAGGTGGATTTATTTGTCCAGTCCAAGGTAAAATAAGGCAATTCTAAAATCTAACAAGTCTCTGTGCTTTTACTGATTATGATACCGGGCTAGATAATACCACCGTAATAATCATAGGGCAAATAATAAGTATCATTAGAGCCTACTTTTAAAATAACAACAGTGACTCCATATCTACCAGTACAGTGGGACTCAGATTGGATTCTGGGTCAGGAGACAGAATTTCAGAATAAGCTTTAAGGAATACTTGGGGGAGTTGGGGAGTTGAAGACAATTACGTAGAGAATATGAAACAATAGCCACGCCCTGACTTTGACCATTGTAATTATGCTCATGTGACAAAAACAAAAAGAAAACAACAACGACAACAAAACCTTATTTTTGGAAGACGTATACGAAGTACTTCCTAATACAGGAGCAGATATTTAAAAATTCATTTACTTATGCATTTTATGTATGTGAGTGCTCTATTTCCACATGGAATTGCATGACAAAAGAGCTTATCAAACAGAATAGGGCATCAGATCTTGTTGTAGATAGATGTAAACTACCTTGTGGTTTCTGGGAGCTGAACTCAGAGCCTCTGGAATAGCAGACGGTGCTCTTAATAAATGAACTGCTGCTTTATGGTTTTACACGCCTTTAATCCCAGCACTTGGAAGGCAGAGGCAGGTAGGTCCCTGAGTTCTAGGCCATCTGGTCTACAGAGTGAGTTCTAGGATAGCCAGGGCTATACAGAGAAATCCTGTCTCAATAAATAAGTAAATAAGTAAGTAAGTAAGTAAGTAAATAAATAAATAAATAAATAAATAAATAAACAAACCTTTGGGTGGGAACACATTATTATTTACATTCAAATGGCTATAGGTAGGGCTGGTGAATAAGTAGAGTTCCATTCCAGGCACCCACAAGACAGAAGGAGACTACTGGCTTCTCCAAACTGTCTAATAAATTGCACATGCTCACTTCAGCACTAAATAAATAAATGGATAGATGGTAGATAGATAAAAAGTAAATATTTTTAAGCTACAGGTAAGAAAGGAGAAAGAGAGGAAATAGGTTGAGAAACAGGTAAAGATGAGAAGTGAGTGAGAGAGACAGAGATGGAGAGAATGAATATCACAATGCAAGTGAGAAGCTAGAGTCCTATAGATCAGGGCCTAAAGGAGTTCCTTGTGTACATTCTCCAACTATCAAAATCAAAGGCTGTCAATAAATAACCAAGATGAAAGGGGTAAATAATTCCACTTTAGCAATTTCTTTGAAGGAAATCATACCTTTTCAGCAAACCTAGTTACCATAATAAAAATAATTATCACAATGTAACGGTAACAATATCTGGGAACTAAGTTTTCAGTGAATTTATTGGGGCAATTATTTTGTTGACTAGAATCCCATATAGTAATTAAAATTTGGGTTTTAGAAAGTATCAGTGGGTATGGAGAAATACATGTTCAAGGAGTCTCACTTTTAATATACAAGACATAAAAAAGTAAGTGAAATAGATTTTCATATGTAGTTTGTCTTGTTTTACTCCATTTATTTGTTTTGTGAAGCTTAAGATAGAACACAGGGTTTTCTCCACTTTGGAAAGGTTTCTACCGTTGAACCATCTCTCCATCCCAATAAAAGTTTAACTTGAAATTCTGACTTAAATAAAACCATTTCATAGAACTTTCAGCATTTGGCATAACATCAGTTCCCCTGCTCTAACCCATCACTTCTCCGGACAATGTGAGACTCACCAAGAATCTAATGTGTTGCTTCTTAAATTTTAATGTATGTGCAGTCACTGACCTATTGTTAAAATGCAGATCGTGATTCAGTAAGTGAGGAATAGACCCTTATATCCTGCAGTGTGACAGCATCCTTGGTAGCACAGATAATAAGTGGTCTGGGAACTGCATTAGTCATAGCAAAGTGTTAGGTCGTAGCTATGATTATCATGAACAGAAATACATTTGTTATTCCTGGTTATTGTTCATCATTTCCCTTAGTTGCTCCTTGTAAATGCTATCCCATTTTCTCGAACATGCAAGAATAACTATTTCCAGACATCTATTTATCATCTTACCTGTATTTATGCTATATGTTTTGTCTGAAATAAAATGTACCAAAATGTAAATAAATACATGCCTTTATTTGTGGTAGATATCTGAATGGCAATAGGTGTGAGAGAGAATTAGGCAGGCACACGGAAAATCATCCAACATTGACTGAATATAGAAATGCCTTAAGGAAATCTCTTACTCTTTATGCTACCTAAAGTTAAATAAAAATGAGAAAATGCCATTTTGATGATTTTTGCTCTGCATAGAAGGGGAAACATAAAACCTGTCTGGTAAGAAATTTAAGTAGTGTTTTAATATGAAAGAGTCATAATAAAACTCAACCTGTGTAATTATCACCACAAAAGCCAATCAAGTTTTAAAACAGGTTCCTGTGGGTGACAGGATTCACAGTTATATAGCTTGGCTTTTCAATCATTGTGATCAATACATGTGAATATTACCATGTCATTGATAGGCCCAGCTTATGAGTGAGTAGATGAATACATAAATTACAAAGCTTATTGACTTTGATATTCATAGTCATGACCAACATAACTAGTAAGTGGAGCAACTCCATGAACACAGAATAGAATTTGGGTCTATCACTCATTAGTCCTTTGGCCTCAGAGCTGTAATGGCACTCATGACAGCTCTTATTCCCATCAAAATACCAACACAATTGTTTACAGAACTTAAAAGAACAATTCTCAATTTCATATGGAAAAACAAATAACACAGAATTGCTGAAACAATACTGTACAACAACAGATCATCTGGAGGTATCTCCATCCCTAATCTCAACCTGTACCACAGAGCAGTAGTTTTAAAAACTGCATGGTACTGTCATAGAAACAGAATGGTGGATCAGCAGAATAGAACAGAAGACCCAGAAATAAACCCACACAACTACAGGTACTAGAGTTTTGACAAAGAAGCCAAAAGTATACAATGGAAAAAAGACAGCATCTTCAACAAATGGTGCTGGTCTAACTGGATGTCTACATGTGGAAAAAACACAAATAGATCTATGGTTATCACAGTGCACAAAACTAAAGTCCAAGTGGATCAAAGACCTCAGCATAAAACCAGACACGCCAAATCTGTTAGAAGAAAAATTGGGGAAGAGCCTGGAAATCATTGGCACAGGAGACAACTTCTTGAACAGAACATCAACAGCACAGGCTCTAAGATCAACAATCAATAAATGGGACCTCATAAAACTTAAAAGATTCTGTAAAACAAAGGACACTGTCAGCAGAACAAAACAACAGCCTACAGACTAGGAAAGAATCTTCACCAACCCTATATCTGACAAGGAATAATATCCAGAATATATAAAGAACTCAAGAAAATAAAAAGCAACAAATCAAGTAATCCAATTAAAAAATGGGGTACAGAGCTAACCAGAGAATTTTCAATAGAGGAATACTGAATAGCAGAGAAACACTTAAAGAAATGCTCAGCATCCTTAGTCATCAGGGAAATGCAAATCAAAATGACCTTGAGATTTCACCTCACACTCATCAGAATGGCTAAGATCAAAAGCTCAAGTGACAACACATGCTGGAGAGGTTGTGGAGAAAGGGGAACCCTCCTCCATTGCTGGTAGGAATGTAAACTTGTTTAACCACTTTGGAAATCAATCTGGCACTTTCTCCAACAATTAGGAATAGTGCTACTTCAAGATCCAGCTATACCACTCCTAGTGGTATATCCAAAAGATATATCCAAAAGATGCTCAAGTATACAAAGTATACAACAATGACATTTGCTTAACCATGTTTGTAGCAGCTTTATTTTTAATAGCCAGAATCTGGAAACAACCCATATGTTCCTCATTTGAGGAATGGATACAGAAATTGTGATACATTTACACAATGGAATACTACTCAGCAATTAAAAACAAGGAAATCATGAAATTTGCAGGCAAATGGTAGGATCTAGAAGAGATCATCTTGAGTGAGGTATCCCAGAAGCAGAAAAACACAGATGATATATATTCACTTATAAGTGGATATTAGACATATAATATAGGATAAACATACTAAAATCTGTTACCTAAGGAAGCTAATCAAGAAGGAGGACCCTGGTAAGATGATCAATTTTCACTCAGAAAGGCAAACAGGATGGACTTCCAAAGAGGGAGAAAACAGGGAACATGACAGGAGCCTAACAAAGAAGGCCTCTGAAAGACACCACCCAGCAGGGTATCAAAACGTATGCTGAGACTCAGAGCCAAACTTTGGGCAAAGTACAGGGAATCTTACAAAAGAAGGAGGAGAGAGAAAGACCTGGAGAGGACAGGATCTTCACAAGGAGAGTAACAGAACATATATATACATACATACATATATATATATATATATATATATATATATATATATATATATAGGCACAGGGATCTTTTCTAAGACTGATCTTCCAATCAAGGACCATGCATGGAGATAAACTAGAACCTCTGCACAGATGTAGCCCATGGCAGCTCAGTCGCCAAGTGGATTTCTTAGTAATGGGAACAGGGCCTGTCTCTGAGATGAACTCAGTGGCTGGCTCTTTGATCACCTCACCCTGAGAGGGGAGCAGCCTCACCAGGCTACAGAGGAAGACATTGCAGCCAGTCCTGATGAGACCTAATATGCTAGGGTCAGAGCAAAGGGGGAGGACCTCCCTATCTGCTGACCTGAGGAAGGGCATGGGAGGAAATTAGGGAGGGCCGGTGGGAGGAAGGGAGGTTTGGGAGGGGACGAGGCAGGGGTTACAGCTGGGATACAAAGTTAATAAACTGTAATTAATAAAAAAAATAAATTTAAAAGGAAAAGAAAAAATAATCAAGAGGAACCACTTTGATTTTCTGATCTCAGTCCTTTTGCTACTAGGATCTTCGTCTCCCAGAATCCTCTGCTCCCAGCATCCTCTGCCACAAGAATAGTTCGCTCCGAGCATCCTCTGCTCTTAATATCGGCCTATCACAGATCCTATTGTCTCTCCTGAGCTATGTATATGGTGTTTGAGGCGTTGACCATGAGATGCATGAAGACGGAGACTACCACGCTCTATTTTAACATAGAAGTTTGGCACATGATAGATATTCAGAAATCTTAGTAGAAAAAAAAATTAATTAATGGATTCTCCATTGCATCTAAGGAACGAGGCTGAATTGTCCTCTAGATAGTGGGCATTCCTTTGTTCTGTTTTAAATTTATAAGCTTACTTAACAGGTTGTAAAATAAAGAGTACTATGCATAAAATAAATAAATAATTTAGGTAAATAAGTAAGTAAATAAATAAATACGCACCGACACTTAAACTTCTAATAATTTATCTTTAGGGAGCTCCCTCACTGCCCAAGGATTTCATAATTTTTTGAAAGTTAAAATTGTGCTCATGAAATACGTTTAGTTTTTCTGAATAACTTAAAACAGCGTTACTTCTCTCTTTACATGAAATCTTGATGAACATTCTATCACCTCTTCTTTCTCCAGAGCAGTGGATGTTTTCCTGTATAGGAACTTATATGTTAATTTAGGGCATGTGACTATTTCCCCAAGTCTTTATCCAATCATCCATCAGGTTCTGATCGTTATGCATGCTAGCTTAAATCCAAATACTTTGAGCAGGAAAGAAAATGAAAATCCCTAATTTCGAATTGGGGAAATGTGTTTTCCTTGGCGGTGGAGCCCGTTCAAAACTGAGCAGTGCAGTGAGCTCTTTCAGCAATAGATACCATGTGTATGTAAAACAACCTTGAAGTTTTGATGTTCTCTTTGTGCTACACCTTTTAAAATGTATTTATAACTAGTGTAGGACATACGAACAATGGAAAGCTTTCCAGGCTGAGTTCATTACAGGTATTAAATGCAACTATAATTATACCTTTCTTCATTCGCTTGAGGTGACCTGCTATTTGGCACATTTTGGGTGGAAATATTCTCATTCACTTCACGGAATGTTTTTGCCTGTATTAGTGCCAGGATGTAGTAACTGCTTTACCCAGACATATAATTCTTTCAGAATGCTGGAATGGAACACCATGAAAATTAATATTCTGCATTTTCCCTGCAGACCTTTAGAAAGAGGAATTTCACATGATTTTTTTTTTCAGAAACCTGATATATGCTGTATAGCTTAAGGATCACATTCAAGTTATGTCCCATTATTGGTTAGCACCAGGCCAACACCCTGTATACAATATAGTATTTATTTTAAGCAAGCTATATCCTTAAGGTTTTATAATCTCTTTACACAATGGGTATATTTAGAAAATAATGCATACAGTAGGCAGATACATACTCCTGCTTTACAATGTTGCAATTGAGCCCGTGTCTATGAGTCATATAAACATGAATTTATGAACTGTTTTAAATTTCAGGAAATAGATTGCACTATTCAGTATTGCAAATTTTAAAACTTCATTGCCGTATGCATGTAGGCTACGTGTTTGTGAAAGGATGCATCGAGGCCTGTGTAAGTTTGTTTAAATTTATTTATGTATTTCCATTGGAAGCCTCTGCAGCTGTCTCCTCAGTGGTGAGAAACAGGATGTCATGGTGCACCAGTAACCTTACTCCTGCATGAAAGTCCTATCTATACAATTATATTTACTGGAATGCAGCAATTATTTTTAGCTATGCAAACTTCCAGTGTAAAACATTATGTATGAAACCTGTGAGTGTCATAAAAATATAAAAATAGATTCCACCATTCTGCCGTACATTTTTTTAGAACAAAATGTTACTGATGACAATTTCAACTATCTTGGGGTCCTCATTTCTCTTTCTGTTCCAGAGAAAACCATTATTAGTGCATTTTTTTGCTTACTTTTCTAATTCTTTTAAAAAGAATTCTATCACAGAAAAACCCTGTATTTGCTTCTTTTGCCCTTTCCAGAAATGATGCCGTGTGATCCATTTTCACTGTGCTGTCTACGGGGCCTGGTAACTTACAGCCAAAGACCAAACTTCATCCCCGGGTCAAATCTAACTGCCGACAATGTCTAGTAAGGCCTGTGAAATAAGAAAGCTTTTTAGTATTTGGAAAATGTAAGAAAACATATACACCCGAATGGCATAGGCTACTCTGTCTGTCGCAGAAGCCGTCTGTGGTATTCTGGAACCGTCAGCACTTCAGTTCAACAGAAAGTTGAACCCACCTATACTGTGTGATATTTAGAATTTACTATTTCCAATCACAAAGCTGATTCATCCTCTAAGTTCTTTTGCTATTGCAAACAGTGCCACCATATTTCCTCTCCTGATGTATTTGGTAAAGAGTTACTTTGTTGTTCCTATCTAAGAATGCTGGTTGAGAAAGCGGGCACATTTGGGGACTGTGGAAAACACTGTCTTTCTCATCTATACATTTTCACAGGTAAAAGCCATGTAATGAGTTTGACCCAGTACCTTCCTGTATAAGGCTGATTAAAACCACTTAGTTCCAAAATAATGGGAATTAACTTAACTTAGAATTAACTTAAGTTCTGTTTCCTTGTTTATTTAAACAAGCAGGACAGATTTATCCTAACAAAAATTTATTTCCCAAAGCTGAGCTCAGGGCTGCTTATTATAGTTGGCAGTATCTTCCTTTGGTCTTCAAAGAAATGCATTCTGCTATGTCCCTCCCCTATTCCAATGATAAGGTAAGTCCTCCTCCCCTTCCATCTGACCTTATTCTATAAGGTCTCATCAGGACTGGCTTCTTTGTCTTCCTCTGTGCCCTGGTAAGACTGCTTCCCCCTCAGGTGGAGGTGATCAAAGAGCCAGCCCATGAGTTCATGTCAGAGACAATCCCTGTTCCTATTATTGGGGAACCTTCTTGGACACTGAGGTGTTGTGGGCTACTTCTGTGCAGGGTATAAACATTTTTTTAAGTTTTATTTTTTTTTAATATTAGTTACAGTTTGTTAATTTTGTATCCCTGATGCATCCTGCTCCCTCTTTCCCTCCCAATTCCACCCTCCCACCCTCATCTCCTCCCTGCCCCTTTCCAAGTCCACTAATAGGGGAGGACCTCCTCCCCTTTCATCTGATACTGGTTTATCAGGTGTCTTCAGGACTGGCTGCAAAGTCCTTCTCGGTGACCTAGCAGGGCTGCTCCTCCCTGGGAGGGAAGGGGAGGAGGTCAAAGAGCACGCCATTGAGTTCATGAGGGAATGGGTGAGGGTGCTACAGCTGGGATACAAAGTGAATAAGCTGTAATAAAAGTAAAAATTAAAACTGTTTATAAATTTGAAGTAAAGCGAATTAAAGACTAAATATGCACAATAAAAAAAGAAATGCATTCTGTATTTGACTTAATGTATTTTTTCTTTCTTTCCTTTTTTTTCTTTTTTCTTTTTCATCCCTTCAAAATCACATGTACTCTTTTACAGCCTAAAACACAACCTGGGCTCTTCCACTCTGTACGAAGGTGAAGCAAGCACTCACAAACAGCATCCTTATTCTTTGAAGTCATGTTATTATGAATGAAATTGTCTATACATTTCTGAAAGTTCATCTTCACTCACTGCCTTTTAGACACCTTAGTACCATGCATGGAGATAACCTAGAACCCCTGCACAGATGTAGCCCATGGCAGTTCAGTGTCCAAGTGGGTTACATAGTAATGGGAAGAGGGACTGCCTCTGACATAATCTGATTGGCCTGCTCTTTGATCACCTCCCCCTGAGGGGGGAGCAGCCTTACCAGGCCACAGAAAATGACAAGCAGCCACTCCTGATGAGATCTGATAGACTAAGATCAGAGGGAAGGAGAGGAAGACCTCCCCTATCAGTAGACTTGGGGAGGGGCATGCATGAAGAAGGGGGAGGGAGAGTGGGATTGGGAGGGGAGGAGGGAGAGGCTTATGGGGGATACAAAGTGAATAAAGTGTAATTAATAAAAATAAAAAAAGAGGGAAAAAACTTTGTATTTTATTTCATTTATTTGTGTCTGTAGTATAATTTTTGGAGTTTTCAAGTGAGTGTTGGTAGCAAATGGATTTTTTCAATTTTCTTTTGTCTGATAATTGTGTGGTTTGCTTTCTCCTTGAAGAATATGTTTTTGGGGTGCAGATTTTTAGGTTGATGCCTGTTTTCCCTTTAGAATGCTATGGTCCATTTTGGGCTGCTCTAGCTTGGGCTACTTCTGTCTAGACATCCACTATCATTTTATTGATAGTCTTCTGAAGGAGATCACCATTTTCCAGGAGGACATATCTTCTAATTGTGTAATTTCAGTGTGTTTAAATGTATCTGATTGTAGATTTCTTTATTGTTATCTTTTATTTTCTTATTTATTATTGCTATTATTAAGCTTACATGAAACAATGTATTAACAGAAAATAATCTGAAGTCTTGCTCACAGGCAGTAACCATGGTGACCTTCCTTCCTGTGAGAATGACTGGGTTCCAGACAGCAGTCTTTGTTCTGTTTTCTGTGGTCCACAGTTTGATGCCCAGGGCAGTAATGCCCAGATCCTGGCACCTCTGGGCCACATCCTGGAAAACCATGATTGATAGAACCACAGTGGGGGGACAACCATGATAGAACCACAGTGGGGGGACAACCATGGTAGAACCACAGTGGGGGGACTCATCTCAGTTGCTTTGACCTTCATCCCTACAGTGCTCAGCAGATGGTTTCCTTGCCAGGAAGATACAAGATACAGGGGAAAACATTCACACACCAATTACATGCTCACCCTCATCCTCTTGAAATCTAAAGCTGAGGACTTGTACTTTGTTCTTCCCCTTCCCCTTGGCAGTTGCTATTTCTGCGCATCATCTCCAGACTCCAACAACAGAGAGTTATCTTAGATCTCCTTATAGCAAACTGAATATGCATCATTACTTCTATTTCTGTAAGTTAGCAGTTTTCAACTCACCGCAGTGTACTTAAAGACCAATTTCTTTTCTTCTACCCTCTCCAAAATTTTCTGTTGTGGTATCAAGGTTTGCAGCCAAACCTTTATCTTTCATCAAAACAAACTACAACTCCAATTTTACAGTGATATAAATCAATATAAATTAATATCTTGCTTAGGCAGTTTATGATCTGTATATGCCTTTAGATGAGCAGCCTTCTCAGACCACAGCAGAAATAATAGGAGTAACCAAGGCTGTTTTTGTTTTTGTGTTTGTTTTTGTGGTGTTCTCATGATTTGAAAGACAGCACCCTAGACTCCTCCACATGGGATAGAAAAGATACAGCACACAGAAAAATCACATGCAACAAACTTCTGCCCACTTTTCAATAGCCAAAGATCAGTACATAAGTATTATGCATAAGAAGGATGTTGGTAAGTACAGATATTATGGTGAATGCTCATGAGAGACAGAACTCTAGTAATTTCTACATTTTAGACATTGACCTTCTCATCCTTTTGTGCAACACTAGGTTATTTCCTCTGATAAACATTCAAGTTCAAAGGCCATAAAACTATATTAGCATTGATCCTCCCTTAGTTTAACCCTATCTGAGTTTTGCTGCAGTAAGAGAATATGACAGACTGCATAATTCATTAGAAAATATAAATCTGTTTCTCACACTTGTGGAGATAGGAAAATCTAAGACTAGGATGCATGTCTGATAAAGAACCTTCTTTTTGTGTCCTTATATGAAAAATGAGTAGATAGTTGGTTGATTTACTCCTGAATTTTATGTTTATGATGGCATTTATTCATTTGAGAGAACAGAGTCTTTATGACATTAACACTTCTCAAAAGACCTCATTCCTGAACACGTTGTTGCCCTCACTAGAAATCATATTTCCAGCACAGAAAATTGACATGGACATTTCTGGTCATAATCAACCTACTGTAGTTATTTCATTTTGTTTAAAAGTGATGCATGCTTTGTTGGTTAATTTCCATATTCAGTCTTGAAGGTAAGATATTGCTTACTTTTTTGTTAAATCATGTATTTTTATTGCATTTAATATGATTCATATATAGATAAAATACAATGTCTAATGACTTGGGATATAAGAAATTGATGGTTCTTCTTTTCAATTATCATGCCCATCTTTTTGGGAATTGTGATTCATATTTAATAGTTCATATTTAGTATTTACAAATCTATAAAAATCATGGTGAAATTTAATCCGAAGGAATCAAGGTTTTGTTTGTTTGTTTGTTTTTTGTATCAAATGAAGCTGTATCTTCACTACCAGAGTTAATTCAGGAATCTGAGTTTTAGCCACGCATCATTTCCTTTCTAGTCCTTATTACTAACAGTAACGTTTTCACTGTGTGTAAACAACCCTCAGTACTATTTGGCTTTTTATAGTAAGAACATTCACACTTGTGAGAATATCAAGATTTCTAGGTATGAGTGGAGAATATTAAAAAAAAAACATATTTTATGCACAACCTAGTACACAACCCAAAGACCCTAGGGAAGATGCTTAATCCTCATTCACAAGGGCAAACAGGATAGACATTGGAAGTAGAAAAAGACAAGGAACAGGACAAGAACCTTCCACAGAGGACTTCTGAAAGACTACCCACCAGGTGTCAAAGGAGATACTGAGACTCAGTCAAACTTTGGCAAGAGTGCCAGAATCAACATGGAAGAAGAGGAAGATAGAAAGACCTGGAGGGGACAGGAGCTCCACAAGGAGAACAAAAAAGCCAAAATACCTGGACCCAGGGGGACCTGCAGAGACTGATATCCCAACCAAGGACCATGCATGGAGAGAACTTAGAACCCCTGTTCAAAGATAGCCCATTAGCTGTTCAGCTTCCAAGTTGGTTCCCTAGTAAGGGGTACAGGGACTGTCTCTGATATGAACTCAGTGGCTGGCTCTTTGATCACTTCCCCCTAGGGGTTTGCAGCCTTGCCTGCCATAGAGGAAGATGGTGCAGCCAGTCCTGATGAGACCTCATAGGCTAGGGTCAGAGGGAAAGGGAGGAGGTCCTTCTCAATTAGGGGACTAGGGAAAGAGCATAGGGGCAGAAGAGGAAGGGAGGGTGGGACTGGGAGGAGAAGTGGGAGGGAGCTGCATCCAGCATACAAAGTTAATATATTGTAATAAATAAATATATGAACAAAATTAAATTTAAAAAAATCTCTTCTTGATACCAGTTTGCAAAGAGCAATTTATATGCCTGTCAACAGCCTGAATTATTTGGAAGTTCCCATAGCAACCCTTTGGTCAAAAACTCAGTTAAATGTAACCTAATACCAGTACTGGAAGCTTCATTTGGTGACAAGAGATGTCTAGTTAGTCCTCCATTCCCTGCCCCCTCATTTTGCAATTATATTTACAGGGCCTTTATATATGTATATATTTTAGGAAGCTTCTACTGATATCTTGTAACCAAAATATAGCCTTAATTTTTATATCAACATACAAAGATCATACCAATGTAATCAAATATAACTTCAATTCTGTTATCAATATACAAAGATTTATATTAATGTAAGATTTTTGGCTTATTGATACCCTACAGTTTAAGAGTGGATTCAATAATCTAACCTTTTGTCCTATTATTCCTATATCCCCCCCCTTTCTTTCCTTTCAACCCTTCTTAACCTACCTAAAAAAGAACAGATGAAAGAAAAAAAAAAAGAGAAATCCCTGAGCTTAATCTCCAATAGCTTGTTTTCTCCTTGATCAAGACCATGCATATCTTGTGACAAGCTCCTCTAAATGACAACTAACATTCATAGCCCATTGAATGATGCAACCCACCTTTTGGAAATGGCATGTTGCTCTCTTAAAGTTGCTTCCTGCTGCTGGGATGTAGTTTTCCTTTTGGAGGAGCCCCACAAAAATTGGCAAAATGTTCAAGTCATAAGAAAGCTATCTGTAAATTGTTTTCCAAACTCTGAATGCTGTGAAAATGCAGGCTTAAGAGAAGTCCTGACTGGAACATTCTGAAAGGCGGGACTAACTGGAATCTGCAGCTTTCTTTAAGTCTGTCCTAGAAGTAAACTGTGATGAAACAGCAATTGAGGCTCTCTGAGGATGGATTAAGCAGGATGCCGGAATAAACCTACCCCAGCTTCTCAGCATATTAGCATCTTTGAGAGTGAATTTTTTCAGGGCCACTTTAACTTCATTGGTTCCGGTTCTTTATTTTCTTTAAACATATAAACTCTCACAAGAAATAAATGTTTTTGCATGAACACAAGTACGGAACGCATAGTGTTCATAAATCTTCTAAAGATACTCTTTGCTCCTTGCTTGAATAGGTGACAGACATCTGTCTTTCTTTATATGCCACTCTGGATTTTATAACCAAACTGTAATATAAACTTCATCTATGTCATATGGAAGGATGGCATGTACTAAAAAGTCATGAGGACTCTGTAGCCAGCAGTATTTATTGGATATGCATAGACATTATGTCTCAGCCAGTCTCAGCACTGTTCCCATGTTGATGGATCAGCACATACTCTACCTGTCTTGTTCTTTCTCTTGATTTTTTTTTTACTGTCTGCAACCAAGATCTTCAAGAGGATTCCTTCAGTCAAGTCTGGTTTTTATTAATTAGGACAGAATCCACAGCTTTTCTTCTCCTGTTGAAACAAAGGCAAAACCTCTTCCCCAGTGGAACACATTCCCTGCTTTCCTTCTGAAGTTAAAGGATCCCTAAAATAGAAATCATCTAATCCAAATAGGTTTGTCAGCTTTATGTTTTAGTGATGATCTACCAGCAGTGGTCCCCCTTAGAAAGTTGAAGAATCACTATTTCAGAAATGGAAGAGAAGGAGGAACCCCATGGGTTACAATGATGCCCAAAGTGGAACACGATCTTTATTCTCTTCTTCTCTCTACAGTGCTTACAGCAGGAGGTTTCTGGTCACATTTGTTTATTTATTATTTTAAGTCCAGGACTTCAGCTTGTGGAATGAGGCAGTCCACATTTAGGGTGAGTGGTTCTCCCTCAATTAACTCTGTATAACACTTGTTCCCTGACATGCACAGAGGCTTGTCTTTTACAGGATTATAGATCTTGTCATGCTATCAATACTAACCACTACAGTCAAATTAGAAATTTTTACCTTGTTTCTTTTCCAATTCCTTTTTTTTTTCTTACTGCAGAAAGGCAAAAGTGCTGGAAAAACATAAGTGGGAAAGAAAAGAGCAAGAAACTAAACCCTTGGATAAATGTCCAAACAGATAGAATGTTTGTAGATAACTCTTGTCCACCACACCACGATTTACAGAAAGAATATTGTGGGAACAGTCTTGAGCATGCTCAGATCCTCCTGAAGCACCTTTTCATCCCTTAGAGTTGTGAATGCTGATGCAGATGGTGTGAAATGCATCCTTAAATTCTGCATTTCTAGTAGTTTCCCAAGTTGTACTAAGGGTGCTGGTCTGTTAGCCACAATTTAAGAAGATTTTGAAAAACCATTTAACCATCCATAATAAATGATCTTCCTAAAATAATACCAGTCATGAAAAACTCAACAAAACGAACAGATTACTACTGTGTGTACTCAAGTCAGGGGTCCATAATGAAACATTCTAGAAAGTCATGGAGAACTTGCCTTAGCAATTTTTATATGGATCCCATTGGCATATTACATACATTGATTATACAATTTGAAGTCTTGGCTCTTTGTTCTTCATGCTACATGTTTTTTCTATATATATAAACATGTGTTATGACATATAATTTATTTAAAAGTCAAGAATGTGCCATGCTTGGTTTAGAATTTTGAATTGTGGGGTCGCTAAGCAATCATCTTTTTCTTTGGTTGGTTCCTAGGAAGCACAGAGGCAATTCACACACACACACACACACACACACACACACACACACACACAGAGAGAGAGAGAGAGAGAGAGAGAGAGAGAGAGAGAGAGAGAGAGAGAGGAGCTTTTCTGGATTAGGTTGAAGTCTGACATCTCCAAATGTCATTTGCTCAATCTATGATGATGGGCTTTCTTTTTCTCACCCAGGTTCTAAAAGTCTCCCCTGCCCCCTAACCTGGATATCTCAGGTCTGATAAGGAGTGACACATAGCCCTCAGGGCAGAATACAGGCCAGACTCTTTCCTGCTCATGGTTGCAAGCATATGGGAATTCTTAATATGCCCCACTCTCTCTCCCTCTTCCCCCTTTTTTCCCTTTCCTATTCACTCTAGCTCCTTAAGTTGCATAAGGACTGAGCATGTCTTCTTTCCCTGTGGCCTGGCAACATTGGGCAATAAGGAGTCTAGTGGAAAAGTGGGAGGGGACTTGGAGATGACAGAAGCTCCACAAGAAGACCAACAGAGCCAACTAATCATTGCCTAGAAGCGCTTACTGAGATTAAAACAATCAAGCTGAACCTAGCCCACCTACAAAGTGTAGCAGATGGGAAGCTTAGGCTTCATGTGGGCCCTTCAGTAAGGGAAGTGGGAACTGCATCAGACAGGTTACTGATTTTTGTGAGTTAATTTTCTTTACAGCTACATTGCTGAAAATGTTTATTCGCTATAGGAGTTTCCCAGTGGAATTTTTTGAGTTACATGTATATACTGTAACGCTGTCTGCAAATAAAGGCACTTTGTCTTCATCCTTTCCAGTTTGTATCCTCTTGATTTTCTCAGCTGTTACCTTCTTCTAGATAGGACTTCAAGTACTATATTGAATTGGTATGGATAGTGGACAACCTTGCTTTGTTCCTGATTTTAGAGAAATTGCTTTGAGATTCTCTCCATATAAGTTGATGTTGGCTTTGGTCTTGCTGTAAACTTCCTTTATTATATTGAGGTGTGTCTCTTGTATCCCTAATATCTCCAGGGATCTTATCATGAAGAAGTATTATATTTTGTCAAAGGTCTTTTCTATATCTAATGAGAAGATCGTGTGATTTCTGTCTTTATGTTTATTTATATAGTGGGTTACATTGACATATTTGGATGATGGACAATTCTTGCATTTCTAGGAAGACACCTTTATTGATCATGGTGAATGATCTTTTTGATATGTTCTTTTGATTTTTATTTTTTTATTAATTATAGTTTATTCACTTTGTATCCCAGCTGTAGCCACCTCTCTCCCAATCCCAACTTCCCTCTCTCATCTCCTCCCATGCCCCTCTCCAAGTCCACAGATAGGGGATGTCTTCCTCCCCTTCCATCTGACTCTAGCTTATCAGGTCTCATCAGAACTGACTGCATTGTCCTCCTCTATGGCCTGGAAAGGCTGCTCCCCCATCAGGGGGAAGCAGTCAAAGAGCTAGCCACTGAGTTCATATCAGAGGCAGCCCCCGCCCCCTTACTCGGGAGGCCACTTGGATACTGAGCTGCCATATGTTCTTAGATTGAGAATTTTTGCATCTGTGTTCACAAAAGAAATTGATCTGCAGTTCTCTTTCTGTGTTGAATTATTATGTGATTTGGGTATCAGGGTAACTGTGGCCTCATAAAATTAATTGGGCTATGTTCCTTTTGTTTCTATTTTGTAAAATAATTTGAAGAATATTGTTATAAACTCTTCTTTGAAACCTGGTAGACTTCTGTAGTAAAACATCTGGCCCTGGGCCTTTTTTTGTGTGTGTGGTTTCTTGTTTCTTTTCTTTTCTTTTTTTTTTTTTGTGATCAATAGATAATTTTTTTATTTTAATTATACTTTATTTACTTTGTATCCCCCCTTTAGCTCCCCCCTTCTCCCCTCCCAAACCCTCCCTTCTTCCTCTTTCTCCACACACTCCCCTCCCCAAGTCCACTGGTAGGGGAGGGTTTCTTTTTCTTCCTTTTAATCCTATTCTGTCAGGAGTGGCCGCATTGTCTTCCTCTGTGGCCAAGTACCATGCATGGAGATAACCTAGAACCCCTGCACAGATGTAGCTCATGGCAGTTCAGTGTCCAAGTGGGTTCCATAGCAATGGGAACAGGGACTGTCTCTGACATGAATTCAGTGGCTGGTTCTTTGATCATCTCCCCCTGAGGGAGGAGCAGGCTTACCAGGCCACAGAGGAAGACAATGCAGCCACTCCTGATGAGTGTGTGTGGTTTCTAGACTGTTAATTACTTTATTTATTTCATTGGGGATTAAAGATCTGATCCTTATTTAACTTTGGTAAGTGGCATTTATCAAGAAAATTATCTTTTTTTTTTTTTTTTTGGTCTTTTAATAGTGTTCCAGTGTTCCTAGATGTTTTGTGCCAAGTATTTTCTTTTTTTATATATTTAACATTTTCTTCAGTTTCTTCAGTCATGTCTTCAACATGTGAGACTATCTCTTCCATATCTTGGATTCTATTGGTGAAGCTTGCCTCCCTGGTTCTTATTGCAGGTCCTAAAATTTGTTTCCAGAACTCTATAAGTTTAGTTTTTCTTTATAGATTCTATTTCCACTTTCAATGATTGAACTGTTTTATGCATTTCCTTCTACTGTTTCCTTTTGCATAGAATTCTTTAAGGAATTTATTCATTTACTATCATATTCATGAAGGGTATTTTATGATCTTTTTCTTAAGCATCAGCTATGCTGCAGTACTCAGGGCCTGATTTAATAGGGTTGCTGGGCTTTAATGGAAACATATTGTCTTAGATATTACTGTGTTTTAATGCTGGCATCTAGGCACCTGAGTTGAGGAAGATTTTAATTCTAAGTCCTGATACCTGGTCTTGTCTTTCTTTGTTGGGTGGATATTATGTTGCTTAGCTTCTGTTGCCCTCTGTGGTTCTTAGGAGAGTGTGGTGGTGGCCGTGTGTTACTTGATAGAAAATTCCTCTGGGATCCTGGTAAGTGTGGTTACTGGGAGTTCCAGGTAGGAAGTGTTTCTGGCTATTATAAGCTGACAGTTACGAATGAGGATGGGCTGGGAAAGGCTGAACATCTCCACAGTATAAAAACAATCAGATCATCTCTGAGTTTTTATTTTATTATTTTTTGCTGCGAAGAGACACCATGACCACAACAACTCTTCTCCAGGAAAACATTTAATTGGGGCTGGCTTATAGTTCAGAGGCTTAGTCCATTATCACCATGGTGGGAAGCATGGTGCATGCAGCCAGACATGGCTGAAGAAGTAGCTTATGATTCTACATCCAGATGAGCAGGCAGCATGAAGAGAATGCTTCTGGGCCTGATTTAGGTTTCTGAAACTCCAAAGCCCTAGTGATATACTTTCTCCAACCAGATCAGACCTAATAGTGCCCTCTTTATGAGCCTGTGTGTGGTGTGGGAGAGGGGGGACTTTTTCATTCAAATCACCACATTTCCCCTCCTGGCCCCCCATGGCTTATAGCCATACATCATGCAAAACACAATCAGTCCAACCTCAAAAGTCCTCATTATTTGTTCTTCCTGAATAAATTGTAATTAATAATAATAGTAATAAAATCCTCTATGACAAAAATAAAAAAAAATGTTTGCAGTACCAAGTCTCATCTGAGACTCATGGCAATCTCTTTTCTGTATGTGAAATTTTGGACATTTTATTTACATAATTTTTTATTTAGATGGATTGTATTAACATTTTTTAATTTTTGTATTTATTGCAATTTATTCACTTTGTATCATCCTCCCTCATCCTCTCCCAAACCTGCCCCCCTTCCCTTTTCCTCCCATGTCCTTCCCTCAGTCCACTGATAGGGGAGGTCCTTCCATCTGACCCTAGCCTATTAGGTCTCATCAGGACTGGCTACATTGTCTTCCTCTGTGGCCTGGTAAGGCTGCTCCCCACGAAGGGGAAGTGATCAAAAAGCCAGCCACTGAGTTCATATCAGAGACAGTCCCTGTTCCCCTTACTAGGAAACCCACTTGGAGACTGAGCTACATCTGTGCGGGAGTTCTAGGTTATCTCCATGCATGGTCCTTGGTTGGAGTATCAGTCTCAGAAGATTCCTGGGCCCAGATTTTTCTTTTCTGTTGCTCTCCTTGTGGAGCTCTTATCCTGTCCAGGTCTTCTCTTAACTGTAATCCCTTATACAACCAAAATCCAGACTTCCAGCACATAATGGCACAAGATATGCATTACCATTCCAAAAAGGAGGAAAGAGAGCACAGTGAGGAAATACTGGACCAAAGCAAGGCAAAAAACAGCTGGACAAATTCTCAAACTCTGCATCTCCATGCCTGACGTCAAAGCTACTCTTAAGCTTTCTAACCCTTTTCTGTTTTATTGGCTTGTAACACACTTCTTTCTGTTGGGCTTTCTCTACTCGCTGTGAGCAGCTTTGGTATCCCAAGACTCTGGCATCTCCAACATCTTAGGGTCTCCCAGGCAATCAAGGCTCTACCTATATAGCTTCATGCCTGCTCTCAGTGGCTTTCTTGAATCATGAAGGGAGATTCTTTTTTTTAATTTAATTTTATTTTATTAATTACACTTTATTCACTTTGTATCCCCCTATAAGTCCTTCCCTCCTCCCCTCCTGGTCTCACCCTTCCTCCCCTTCTTCACACATGCCCCTCCCCAAGTCCACTGATAAGGGACGTCCTTCTCTCCTTCCATGAAGGGATATTCTTCACCAAAATATCACAACGAGGGTCTCGAGGTACTAAAATTCTTCTCAAACTTCTTGAGCCAGGCCCCACAGTCCAATATATCCTAAGCACCACTGTCTTCATGCTTCTACTAGTATAGCTCATTAAACCATACTTAAAACGTTCAACTGCTTTTCAGATTCAAACTCCCAAAGTCCACATCCCTCTGAAGAAAAGCACGTCAGCCCTATCACAGCAATACCCAACTTCTGGTATGTGGGCCTTCTCTCTTAGAGGGTAACTGTTTTGAAGAGGCACCAGGATTGTAACAACTCTTTTTTTCTTCTTTTTATTTTTTCCACAATTCATTATGTATCCCGATTGAAGCCTCCTCCCTCAACTTTTCCCAGTCCCACCCTCAATCCTTCTTTTCCCCATCCCCTTTCCCTAATACACTGAAAGGGGGGGTTCTCCACCCTTGCCATCTGCCCAGAGCTTGTTAAGTCTCATAAGGATTGCCTGGTTCCTCTTCTTTCATGACCTGGCAAGACTGTATCACCAGGGGCGAGTGATCATGATAGAGGCAGCCTCTGCTACCCTCACTCAGAGATCCACATGGAGACTTATCTGCCAATCAGCCGCTTCTGAGTAGGAGGTCTAGGTCTCCTCCATGCACAGTCTCTTATAAAGGAAAACATTTCATGGGACTGGCTTACAATTCAAAGGTTTAATTCATTAATATCATGGTAGGGAGCATAGTGGCATGTAGGCAGACGTGGTAATGGAGTGGTACCTTAGACTGACAGGCAGGGGTCAGAGAAAGTGTCACTGGGCTTGTCTTGGGCTGCTGAAACTCCAAAGCCCGACCCCAGGCACACACTTTCTCCAACCAGAACACACCTCCCAAGTATGCCATTCCCTGAGTCTACTGGGGGATATTTTCGTTCAAAGTAAGAAAAAGGTGTTCCATCACCTCTGCTTAGCCTCTTGGAGATGGGGGCAGAGAGTGAGGAGATTCCACAGTATGTGGTATGTGGTTTGCTACGGAGCTGTGTGGAGACCGTGGAAATGGACTTGGAGGAATGGCTGGACTCGCAAAGACACGCAGCTAGCTCAGCGACTTCCCTGGCAGAAATGTCCTGTGCGTTGTTGGGAGAATACTTGCTGGTGTTGGGGGCTGCGGTAAGGCAAGGAATGAGAGAGGAAATTTAGAAGTGGGATTGGGACAGGGCAGAAAGGAAGACTGAGCAGGTGACCTACTGAAGAGCCAGGGGTGAGATTGAAGGGACTGCGTTTGGAGCTGAGGGCAAGGTGAATACGCTCAGTTAGCCTGCCTGCCTTCCTGGCAGGAGTACTTCCAGTTATTCTTTAAGATTCAAATAGTTATGTGTATACTATTTGACTACGGTTGATCCTGAGCTGCACAGAACATAAGCAATGATTGTTTTGATATGAAAACAGAGCCCGCAGGGCACGCATTTTTCCCTTTTGCACGAATTGGTAGAGTACTTCTTGAATCTAAGTGACTCTGTCTTGTGTCTTACAGGTGGAGTAATGTGCTTACTATTACATAACAAAGATGAAAAACGAGGAGAGCTCTCTTTATGATAGATTATTTTTTTCCTGTTCTAATATACCGTGTTTAATGAACAGAGGGAAAATTGCCAAAATAAACAAGGAGGGCATTGTGCTTGCTCTTGTTGATCAGTGTCTTGCTCACCATACTGTCAGTGAAATGTTCCTTGTATATTTCTTTAGTCTTGTTGACTCTTTTAAATAAACATCAAGTCAGACAGAAAAAAAAGAATCATTTCCATATTTCATGTGGAAAATACATATGTTTTCTATTTTAAAATTTGGGAGGTTTTTTTTTTTTCTTGTCTTAACTAAGGAAATTAATTTACTAGCATGTTTAATGTTTCTCCACACTATAATTCGTTTTTAATTACACATGAATACCATATGTAGCTCATTGACACTCTTTATTAATTCTTGAAAGTAAATTTCCTCACTAGTCATGCCATTTGTTTCATGGGGTGTGTGTTCCTTGTTAAGTGATTTCTTTCTAATTTCTAAATAATTAGCTAATTAAGGGCATGATCCTAGGGTTCTTATACCAGGATAACACCCACTGGCTGAAAGACAGCGGGGTTTGCTTTCACTGTGCATCCCAGTGCAGAGCACCCTGATCGTGTTGTTTTTCCTAATTAAAGTAGTATTCATCTTTGTAAATGTTCCTCTGTTAGAATCGAGTTCTCAAACAAGTTTGTTGATTTGTATATTACAGAGGTTCATTAGCTCACAGGTGTTAGAGGCTGGAGTATCTCAGTAAATGGGCTCCATGGATGCACCTGTCCTTACCTGCCGTCAGGATATCCACCCTCTCGAAAGCAAGTCTGGCTGATCACCTAGGTGCTATGCAAAAAAGCACGAACAAAAGTCCGACTACCTGAGCCCAAGAAACAAACCTTACCATTAGTAATGAGAATTTGAAAATCACAGCTTGAACTTAGTATAGATATATATTTTTTCTTTTCTTTTAGAATATATCTATATTTATTTTCTATCTATATTCTATATATAAATATATATAGATATATTTATATTCTATACATATAGCTAGATATATTTTCTTTTAAAATATATCTTTTGTTTTCGGGAAGGTCCCAAGGGTGTGGGGTGGACCTGGGAGGACTGGGAAGTGAAGGTGACTGGGCTGCATTATGTGAACTTTACAATTAATCAATAAAAATATTATGTTAAATCACAGCTTCTCCTTTCTTAGAACTTTGTATTTGTCAGCAGCTGTTATAAATCCTTTCTCTACCTCCTCTCTCTCCCCTGCCCACTTCCCTCAGACAAAGCATATATCCCAGGATGATATTTAATTCACAGGGCGGCCAAGATTGACGTGGAGCTTTAGATTCTCCTTATACTTCCCGAATGCTGGAATTACAGGTGTGTGGGGCTTATCGCTACTTCCTGTTGTGATGGACCTTGATCCCACAGGTTTGTAAATGCTGGGCAAGAGCTGTACCAACTGAGTTGTACTCCCTCCCCAAATACTAACTTCCTTCACCAACCTGTATGAGTTTCATCTATCAGTACCCATCTTTGCCTAGCACCCATTCATTCATGGTACCTTTAAAGACATCAGAAGCAGGCTACATGGAGTTCAGTGAATTTATCCTGGACAAGCTACCTCTGACTTTGATTTTGTTTCTTTTCTGATTTCATCTGGCATTCTTACTCTCCACACTTTTATATATGGAAAGAGAAAGACGTCCATATTGAAAATATCATTTCCCCTATGAAGTCCTTCTAAGAATCAGCCTTAGTTCTGCTGTTTATGTTATATGCTTCCATTGCAATTTAAAATGGGTAATATCTAATTTATTTCTGATATGTAGACACTTTTGACATTTTTTAGAAACACAAGGACTTTCTAGTTATCATTCCATAAACTAATTTTATCTCATCTATCCATATGCATCTTTGGTATCTATAGGTTCATTTCACCAAAGATGGTTTTCATGTCATTCAGCTCACTGTATGGGTCACGAAATATTCACCGACATCTGAATTGCTCATGACTTAGAATTTTTAGGCTCTTTATGATGCTGTTATCCTTGGATTTATATTTATGAGCTCAACATCCTAATATTTAATGTATGACTTTATACAGTGACTGGTAAATAGAAAATATGTATACTAGTGGCATACATGAGGTTTTTGATTTATGTATATATTATATACTAAATAAAAGAAACTAATTTGCTATGTGTCAAAATATATTACTTCTTCTCTAATCCTAGTATTATTCATATATGTGATATAAATGCCTCATTTTCAGGTTAGAGATTATTTGAGAACAGGATAAACTCACACACACACGCACACACACACACACTCACCAGCGTGCACACACAACCAACCAAACACACACACATCTCCTAGTCCACCATCACTGTCCTATCCTAACAAAGCTCTTATTTGTGGGTTGTGAGGGTTGTAGTTACCAATATGGGTTTCATTCTTGATTCCTAAATATGTTTTATATATTACATTTGTTAGCTTTTAAATTTTCTATCACACCAATAGGCAAATTTTAAGTACTAGCATTATATTCTTCTGCTTTAACATAACAATTATCTCCCCAGGATGTAAATTTCTTGGATATACAATTTTTTATTATTATTATGCATCTGTTTTCTGTTTTCGGCATACAGAGTTCCTAAAGAGTTCTCTAGATCTATAGTAGCTGTTTTGCCTTCTCAAGAACTCTGAAAACTAACTTGGCTGCCTTGGGCAAGTGTTTTAACACTCTTTGGTTTCTATATAACATTTATAAACAGATTAAAATAGGCCTATGTGCTTCACAGGCTTATGAGGCTAGCATAAGACACATCTAACAATTAAGATGCTTCCTGACTTAGAACAAACACTTGATGAAGACCAGGTTTTTTCTTTTTCTTTTTTTCTTTTTGGACTTTTCTTGTCCCTCTCTAAAAATGGTCTCTCATCTCAGGCTCTTCATGGCCCCTGGGTAACTGAGTTTTTCTAATGGAGTCTCCCTAGTGAGTAAAAGCTCCTGTTGAGCACCTCTTCATCAGTTTCCAATGAAATGGATAAGTCTGCTCAGGAGGTCTCTGAATATTCAAAAATGCTTTTTTCTTATAATCATTTTATAAAATACCTCTATCCCATCTCACCATATCCCTTCTGTGTTGCTCAGGCAAACTTCAAGAAAAGCCTGAGCAAACAGGTAGGTCTTTCAACTTGTACCCTGAACGCACAACTAAATCCAAAGCTAATGAAGTTCATTCAGATTCAAAGCACTTCATATGCCTTGGACAGCTCGTTATAGAATGCAGTTAGGGGTAGAAGATTCATGGTATTTCATGCCTACTTATATGCTTTTCATGTGAAAAGATACAGTATAATAAAAGTCGGGGATTATTCATGTTAATTTATTATATTTTGCTGATACAGTCACATCAAGGGCTTACAAAATATTCTTCAACAGCAGTACAAATGAAGGCACGTGGTTTAGGACATGGTGCATAAACGCTCTCCTTGCTGCTTTTAATGACACTTCATTTAGAAATACAGCGTATTTCATTTGGATAACACTCTAGTTTAGAGGTAGACTTCTCTAGGGAAAGAAAGTGTAGAATATACTGAGTTGATTCTTTAATGAAAGAATCCACCATTTAAAACTGTCCCATATACCTGTACTGAGCTTTTCCAGATATGAGGAATAGATTATTAGTTAATCTATTAGTTAATAGCTAATTAGTTTATATGGTCAGTGTCAAAACATGGCTGATTTTTTAAATTATTTTTTTGAGATTATAACACATAATTTCCCCCTTCCCTTTCTTCATTTCAAACCCACCTATATACCTCATTGCTTTCTTTCAAATTAACGATTTCTTTTTACATTAATTGTACTTACACACACAAACACATATTCATATGTACATACATACATATACAAATTAATTCAACCTGCACTCTGTATGTTAATTCTTATGAACAGCAACTTTTAGAGAAAAGATAGTTTAGTTTAACATACTTTTCAAATATGTAAATAACAGGGGCTTTTATTTCATTTTAATTGAATAAATTCACTGCCTTTGAGATTATAATTAGAATAATTTATATTTAAATAAGACAATAAAATCTGAGTTACAGCCTCACTAAAAACAAAATGATGATGTTAAAATACCATCTCCTATATGAATCAGCACAGAAATACTTAGAACTTATAAACACCAAACATTAAGTCAACTGATAGCAGCACAGAATTGGTATTTCACAAAATCACAGAGGCACACCAACTTAAGCAACTTTGCAAATCAACAACATGTGATTCAGAACAAATGGAGGATGTTAGCAACAAACACCAGAAGAATCTAAAAGAGAAAAACCTTGCAGAAGAGTTTAAATAATTGCCAGTCATCAAAGAAGAGACCATCCTTAGGAGCTGAGCAGAAGTTACCTTTGAAAAGCAGAGAAAAGGGAGAAGGTACAGCTAGTTGAACTGGAGAGTAGACAGAGCAGATTGACTGGAATAAAATGTCAAGAAGCATAGACTGTCTCCACAGTCTGCCCCCAGTTTGTGTTTAAAATTGTTTACACCAACTTCCCTCTTTGCTTCCTCTGTTCCTTTCTTTTCCCCTCTCCCTTCCTGCTGCCTTCCTTCCCTCTCTCTTTGCTTCCTTCCCTTCCTCTCCCTTCTTCTCTTTTTTACAATCAATTTGCTTTTGGTACCTCAAATGCACAGCTAAAGGTACATATGTTTTAAATCCCATAGATCACAGTGTTTATTTGGTAATAAACCAAAATTGATGAGGCAAACTGATTTATTGTTAAGACAATGAATGGCCTCTCCTCGGCTGAACACAAGGTTCAAGTTATGTCCTGGAAGAATGACTGGGAGGGTATCTTTTGGATGAAATTGCAGAAATTCTTTCTTTCCCACTGGCCTACTAAATCACTTTATCAGGAAAACACCTAAACATTTTAAGGGAGTGGATATTTATTGATTTTGCTGTGCATTCCAGAGATGGTTAGCTGTGCATCTCATGTAGGTGCATCAATAATCATCAGACTCAAACATAATTATTCTTTATATTTTCTTTTTAGTTATGTGTGTATTGTCAGGGGGTAGGGGTGGTTTACCTAAGTACAATGTTTACAGAGACTGTAAGAAGGTGTTGGATGCCTTGAACTTAAGTTACAGGTAGTTGTGAAGCACCTTCTGTGGTTCTGAGACCTTAACTCTGGTCCTTTGCAGGAACATTATTTACTCTTAACTTCTAAGCTATCTACCCAGTCCCTAAATATCATTATTCTAATTAAAGGCACTGAAGATCAAAAGGGAAATTTCTCCAAAATCACAGGGTGAGTGTTAAAGCTTGGGACTCATAACTTTTTCATCACTCTAAGTCTTCCCATACATATAATGGAAGAGTTGCAAATCCTCTCCTGCCAGTCTTTCCTCTCTGACTCCTACCACTTGCTTCCTCCTCCTCCCTTCCCGACCAGGATGTCCCACCCTATTCTCTCCCTTGTTCAGCATTGGCTTGTTGTTTTATTGACAATACAGAGAACAAATGGCATGTTTAGAGAGACTTGAGACAGGTGACCCTTAGAATAATCATGAAATTTGCAGGTAAATGGTGGGACCTGGAAAGGATCATCCTGAGTGAGCTGTCCCAGAAAAGAAAGACACACACGGTATATACTCACTCATATAGACATGTAATATAGGATAAACCTACTAAAATCTGTACATCTAAAGAAACTAATCAAGATAGAGGACCCTGACTAAAATGCTCAATCCCCATCCCCAAAAGCAAAGAGGAAGGACATCAGAAGGAGAAGAAAACAGGAAACAAGCTAGAAACCCGCCACGGAGGGCCTCTGAAAGGCTCTGCCCTGCAGACTATCAAAGCAGATGCTGAGACATATGGCCAACTGTTGGGCAGAGAGCATGGAATCTTAAGTAAGAAGTGGGAAATAGTAAGATCTGGAGAGGACAGGAACTCCACAAGGAGAGCAACAGAACTAGAAATTTGAGCACAGGGGTCTTCCCAGAGACTCATACTACCAAGTACCATGCATGGAGATAACCTAGAACTCCTGCAAAGATGTAGCCCATGGCAGTTTAGTGTCCACATGGGTTACATAGTAATGGGAAGAGGGACTGCCTCTGACATAATCTGACTGGCCTGTTCTTTGATCATTTCCCCCTGAGGGGGGAGCAGCCTTACCAGGCCACAGAAGATGACAATGCAGCCACTCCTGATGAGATCTGATAGACTAAGATCAGAAGGAAGGAGAGGAGGACCTCCCATATCAGTGGACGTGGGGAGGAGCATGCGTGAAGAAGGGGGTGTGAGGGTGGGATTGGGAGGGGAGGAGGGAGGGACTTATGGGGGATACAAATTGAATAAAGTGTAATTAATAAAAATTAAAAACAATAAACATCACAATGCAATGTCCTGATTGAAACCAGATAGTGGGGTAGAGAAATCAACATTTGAATGAACAAGGGTAAATTGTATACATTTCACAGGAACATTATTCCAACAACACCATAATTCTTAAAATAATTTTAAAAATTCTTTAAGATAGGAAAATGAGATATAGACTTTCTTTTTTTCAATTTCAAAGTATTTATTTATTTATTTATTTATTTATTTATTTAGTTATTATTAATTCAATTTACATCTCTGTAATATGCCTCTCACTCTTCTCCCAGTCCCACCCTCCTTCCTGCATCTCCTCTCCCCTATTCCTGAGACACCCCAAGTCATCTATTTACATGAGGACTGAGTTCATCTTCCTCCCCTGTGGCCAGTAGAGAAGTCCTATTAAGGGGAAGTGATCAAAAAGCAGGCAACATAATCTATGTCAGAGGTAGCCTTCACTCCCCTAACTAGTCGGCCCACATGAAGCCAAAATGTCCATCAAACTTTATTTTCTTGGGATCTGTGCATTGTAATATGTCTATGCTATACTATATGACTAAAATCTGTTTATAAGTGAGTATATACAAGGCGTACATTTCTGAGTCTTTGTTACCTCACTGAGGATGATCTTTTCTGGTTCTATCCATTTGCCTGCACATTTCATAATTTCCTTGTTTTAAATAGCTGAATAGCATTCCATTGGTTAAATGAACCACAGTTTCTTTATCCATTCTTCAGTTGAGGAACATCTAGGTTTTTTTCCAGTTTCTGGCTATTGTGAATAAAGCTGCTATGAACATGGTTGAGCAAATGTTCTTGTTGTATGGTGAGCAGGAGGGGAATAGGTGGGTCTTCAGGTATGGCTATTCTCGGTTTTCTGAGAAAGCACCAGATTGATATCCGAAGTGCTTGCACAAGTTTGCACTCCCACCAGCAATGGAGGAGTGTTCCCCTTTCCCCACATCCTCTCCAGCATGTGTTGTCACTCGAGTTTTGATCTTAGTCATCCTGACAGGTGTAAGATAAAATCTCTGATCATTTTGAGTTGCATTTCTCTGGTTACTAAGGACACTGAGGATTTCTTTAAGAGCTTCATTTGAGATTCCTGTGTTGAGAATTCTCTGTTTAGTTTTGTATCCTATTTTTTAATTAAATTATTTGGTTTGTTGGTATTTAATTTCTTTAGTACTTAGTATATTCTGGATATTAGTCCTTTGTCAGATGTAGGATTGGTAAAAATCTTTCCCAACTTGTAGTCTGCTGTTTTGCTGAACTGATAGTATCCTTTGCTTTACAGAAGTTTTTAAGTTTCAAGAGCTCCTATTTATTAATTGTAGATCTTAGAGCCTGAGCTGTTGTTGTTCTGTTCAGGAACTTGTCTCTTGTGTCAGTGAGTTCAGGCTCTTACCCACTTTCTCCTCTAGCAGATTCAGTGTATCTGGTTTAATGTTGAGGTTTAAAACCACACATCTATGCACACCTCATTTTTGAAAAAGAAGGCAAAACCATAAAATGGGGAAAGACGGCATCTTCAACAAATTGTGCCTGTCTAACTGGATGTCTACTAGTAGAAAAATGAAAATAGTCCAAAATTTATCACCCTGCACAAAATTCAAGTCCAAGTGAAATACAGACTTTCCATAAGAGACAACTGTGGTGAAAGTGAACAAAATAACTACAGTATGCATGCAATATAGAACTGGAAAGAAGCAAAAAGGCTGAATTTTAATTATTTTCTTCTGTCTAAAAAATCCTCAGATTGTTGATTTTGAACTATTGAAAATGTGATCTCTTCATAACTATAAAATACTGTCTTAAATTCTCACCTGATGTTTCCTGTATTTACTTATGATTATCTTTAAACATACTTCATTACATTATAACATAACTGGGGAGAGTTTACAAAATGGATTACATTATATCATGTCAATAACTGCTGAACTCTACAACAAACACAATCACAAGCTCATTATAGACATCTGGTGGTTAGAGGGTGGCTTCACTGTTGTCAATTTTCAATGTTTCAGTATTATGAAGGAGTAACTGGAAAGAAGAGAAGGCTTTTAAGGTAATCAACCATCAGGTCAAATTATTATAGGGACACAGGCACACTGGACAAGTCAAAGAGTACATTTAAATATAATTCCCCCTTTTTTTAAGTTAAAGTTTTTTCATTTCTTATTTTTATTTTTATTAATGACAGTTTAGTCACTTTGTATCCCCCCTGTAGCTCTCTCCTTCTTCCCCTCCCAATCTTACCCTCTGTCTCCCTTCTCCACCCATGTCCCTCGCCAAGTCCACTGATAGGGGAGGTCCTCCTCTCTTCCTTCTGATCCTAGTCTATCAGTTCTCATCAGGACTGGCTGCATTGTCTTCTTCTGTGGCCTGGTAAGGCTGCTCCCCACTCAGGGGATGTGATCAAAGAGCAGGCTAATCAGTTCATGTCAGATGCAGTCTCTGTTCCCATTACTATGGAACCCACTTGGACCCTGAACTGCCATGGGCTGCATCTTTGCAGGGGTTCTAGGTTATCTCCATGCATGGTCCTTGGTTGAACTCTCAGTCTCAGAAAAGACCCCTGTGCGCAGATTTTTTGGTTCTGTTGCTCTTGTTGTGGAGCATCTCTTCTCTCCAGGTCCTACTTTCTCCCACTTCTTTCATAAGATTCCCTGCACTCTGCCAAAAGTTTGGCTATAAGTCTCAGCATCTGCTCTGATACCCTACAGGGTAGAGTCTTTCAGAGGCCCTCTGTGATAGGCTCCTGTCCTGTTCCCTGTTTTCTCCCTCTTCTGATGTTCGTCCTCTTTGCCTTTCTGAATGGGGATTGAGCATCTTAGCTAGAGTCCTTCTTCTTGATTAGTTTCTTTATGTATATAGATTTTAGTAGGTTTATCCTATATTATATATCTAATGTTCACTTATGAGTGAGTATATATCCTGTGTGTCTTTCTGCTTCTGGGATACCTCACTCGGGATAATCTTTTCCTGTTCCCACCATTTACCTGCAAATTTTATGATTTCCTTGTTTTTAATTGCTGCGTACTATTCCATTGTGTAAATGTACCACAATTCTGTATCCATTCCTCCACTGAGGAACATCTGGGTTGTTTCCCGCTTCTGGCTATTATAAATAAAGCTGCTACAAACATGGTTGAGCAAATGTCCTTGTTATATACTTGAGCATCTTTTGGATATATGCCTAGGAGTAGTATAGCTAGATCTTAAGGTAGCACTATTCCTAATTGTTGGAGAAAGCGCCAGATTGATTTCCAAAGTGGTTGTACAAGTTTACATTCTCACCAGCAGTGGAGTGGAGTTCCCCTTTCTCCACATCCTCTCCTGCATGTGCTGTCTCTTGAGTTTTTGATCTCAGCCATTCTGATGGGTGTAAGGTGAAATCTCAGGGTCGTTTTCATTTGCATTTCCCTGATGACTAGGGATGTTCCTCTATTGAGAATTCTCTGTTTAGCTCTGTTCCCCATTACTTGGTTTGCTGCTTTTCAGCTTCTTTAGTTCTTTATATATACTGGATATTAGCCCTCTGTCAGATATAGGTTTGGTAAAGATCCTTTCCCAATTTGTAGGCAGTCTTTTTGTTCTGATGATAGTGTCCTTTGCTTCACAGAAACTTTTCAGTTTCATGAGGTCCCATTTATTGATTGTTGCTCCTAGAGCCTGTGCTGTTGGTGTTTTGTGCATGAGAACTGTGCTCACCTGCCACTGATTACTGTTTGGGTACTGAGGCACAGAGCTCCAACCTCAGACCTATAATTCCCTTTTTAAAGTCAGCCATGAGAATATTATTCCTAAGGCGAAGACAAAACTGTCTTTAATTTTTTAAAAACACAGATTTTTCTTTTCCCTGCATCTAGGTGATACATACTCTTTCCCTCTTTGAACTTCACCTACTTCTCTACATGATAAATTTATTCCGCTCTTTTATGCCACTTAAATTTTCTGCTAGACTGTGCTGATCTATTCAGCCAAACTTTTCTACATTCTTAGTTTTCAGATTCCACTTCATAGACAATCTCTTGAACATAACTATGTAGAGTGAAATTGCTTATCATACATATCACATTTTTAATATACAGCAAACATTTTAACATTCAGGTGAAATTGTATTACAAAAATAGAAAGAATAGGATAGGAGGAAACAAAGAAAGAAGATTAAATACATTTTTTTTCCACCATCTGCTTTGGACCTCCTTAATTTTTTGACTTTTATTTTGCACATTTTGAGTCATAAAACATGGTAAACTAATTTTCCCTAAGCTTCTTGAGTCTGAAAACTAAGCAATATAGCAACGCCACAGGTTCACATTCAACATAAGAACATCATGTGACAATATCGCGTCAGGGTTGGAAACTTATCAAAAGTGTTGACAACTTTCTAGAATGCATTAAAAATATTTTTTTTCATGAAAAGTTAAGTAATTCTAAAACATTTTCTTAGAAATCCTACCATGTGTTACAGGTCTTTACCGTGCTCTATGTTGTGTCATGTTCAAATCGGGTTATCTATTTTTTTGCCAATGCCTTCATGCACATAATTCCTTAAGATTCTACATGTAAGAGGTCTTGAAATGTATTTTCTGGAATTATGCCATTGTTTCTCACTTGTAAACATATCATTTATTTCTAGATAACTCGTGTTACTGCCGTATAATGGACTACAAATGACACTACGTGGACACACACATCCTTATTCTGAAAGAACGTTCATTCGTGGTTCAGCTGTGCTATGGTTAGGTTCTGTTTGTGTTTGTTTTACTTGTTGGCTGTTCACGACTACATCTGTGAACAGAGGCTTGCTTCAAAATACCACTTCACAGAACACTGTGAGCCAGTGTTCCCTGGATTCTTGCCTTGTCAAGAGCTCTTCATATTGAATCACAGCATGCAGGTAGAATATCCTTACATAGCTCCCAGTCAGTCAACTGCTGCCATATTCTAATATGCCTGAGGGTCACGACAGTGCTTTGTTACTAAAAAAAAAAAAAAAATCAAGTTCCATCTCCAGAAATTATTATTAAGCATAGCTTGGTGGGGCAAAGTGCAACAGACAAGAAAGCTACAGTTTTAAGTGATTTCACTTGTTCTAACAATGAGAAGTTGATATGCTCTCAGAACATAATAGCTACAGTACATCAAATTCAACCATTGAAAAGGATTGGTCACGGTCGCAGAGAAATCTATTCCTCTGCATTGTGCAGTTATCTGTGTAACCTTCTAAGTTATAGGACATCCTGTAAAGAAAGGAGGATGAGAAAACAGACTGCAGTAAATGCACAACCAACATGAGGCATAGAGAGCAAAGACAGCATCTTAGCTGATTTTTTTTTTTTGAGGGATGACTCCCAAAACATCACAGATCAGAACTATAACACAAATAAAACACCCTTAGACCCATTTAATACAATGTTCACTATCAGGTAAGCACCTTAGTAGACGTTTATAGTGAAAGTGTTTTCCCATATTGCAGAAATTCCCATGACTATTAAGAAAAGTCACTCAAAACTATTCTGAGAAATAGCCACCCACGGGAACTCATAAAAACGTGGATGGATTAAGGTGTTACAGTTACACTGAAAAGGGCTTGGCTAGTGTCCGGCTTGAGGACGCTGCTATGAAACAGTGAAAGGACAGGTAATTCGGCTGAATGAGTTCTTCACTGCATCAATGTAGAAGTTCATAACTACCACAGGAGGGAAAAACAAAACAAAACAACAACAACAACAACAAAAAACGTCAAAGCTCTGTCCTTTAGGGTTCAGTGTGGTGCCCTTCCCTATGTCCTTTTCGTCACTAAGGTTCTTAATCCTCCGACCTCCCACTCTGTTCTTCACCACACCGTGATCAGACCCTCCCCAACAAACGGTGGAATAACATCTAGTCACCCGCACACAACACGCAGTGTAACTCAGACTGACCTTGGGATTAGGTGGATGGCTCAGCAGTTTAGTACTTGTGTAGCAATTTTGTAGCAGCAACTGCTGCTTTGGAATCAGCTCCCAGAACCCACATCCTGTGTCTCACAGGCGGTTCACGATAGCTTCTAACTTGAGCACCAGGGATATCTGATGCCTCTGCTCTCCAAAAGCATCTGAACCCATGCATATGTACCAACCTCTTCCCACGTGTATATGAAGAACTGAGAATGGTCACGCCAATAGCCCTTTATATCACATGCCTTTATTTTAATCTCACAGGCAGCTGAAACTTGTGGTGAACTCTCTCCTGTCCATTGGGCCGCTCTTGGCCCAGCTTCCCCACCCATAATGGATCCTGGAAGGGGGAGCACAGAAGATCTCAAGTAACACTGTGGGCCAGAAACTTCTTGAGAGACAACTCGTTTAACTGGGAGGAGCAAGGGGTGTCTCAACCTTTGGGGTGCAAGTAGGGATAACTGGCCTGGGCCTGGCTCCTGAGGACTTCTCATTTGCATCACGGCGAATTCCAGGCGCTGCTGGACATTACCTTATAAGGGGAAAGGAAGCTTAACCTGGCGGCCAGGCTAGGTGATCTCCTCAGAAGGGTAAGGGTGGGTGTGCCGGGGCCCTGCAGACCTGGGGCAGGGAGGAAGCAATTCCTGCGGATGGCGGGACGAGATTTCTGGGGCTTGGACATACCTCAACTCCATTGCTGCTCTCGCCCGGCTCCCCGGGTTCAACCTCTCCCTGGGTCCCACACCACTGCCATACAGCTCTAAGGTTTTAAAACCCGAAGGGGTTCTCTGACTCGACTGCCTAAGAGCCAAACAGGTAGCATGGCTCTCACAGGTGCCCAGGAATGAAGTCACATGTCTCAGAGCCACACTCAGAGCTGACCAGTAGGCAGTTTCCTAAATCTCTTCCTGAGTCGGGATTACTGTAAGCCAGAGGTTCTTAACCTTAATGCTGCAGCCCTTTGCTAAAGCTGTGACTTAATAATCCAGTTTCTCATGGTGTGGTGACTCCCAACCATAAGATCATTTTGTTGCTGCTTCAAAATTGTATTTTCGATACTGTAATGAATTGTATATATGTGTGATATACAGGATCTCTGATATGAGACCATGTGAAAGGATTGCTTCACCTCGCCAAACGGGGCACGACCCACAGATTGAGAACTGCTCTGTAACCATTGTCTTGAGCCTGTGCTCTAAGACTGTTCTACACCAAGCAGAAACAGCAGCTCGGATGACTCATGGTCAAAAGCAAAGGAAGTTTCTCTATGGATATAAAGCTTTTTGGGAGATCGGCTATTTAAAAGTTTTATATTCACTGGATAAACTGTTTTAAAAAAATTTCTCCAAGTAAAACTCTAAAAGTGTTTTAAAAAGCACAAGATTAGAATAAGTCATGCAAGAATAGAATTTTATTTTAAAAATACTTTGGAGTTTTTATCTGTTGTGTTTGTGGATGAAGACCATGCATACACGGGTACACTGCAAGACTAGAGAAGGGTGCAGAACTCCCGAGAGATGGAGTTATAGGCAGTTGTGGGTCACCAAACATGAGTGCTGGAACCTGAACTTGGGTCCTCTGCAAACACAGCAGCGGCCTTAACCACTGCATCCCGTGGGTCCCTGAAAATAAATATTTTGATGATTTTCTTCAATTGGCTTATCTGCAAAATGGGGCCGAATGTGAGATGTCAGGCTAGGTGCCCATCCATGCTCTTTCTACTGTAGCAGCATATGAAAATAAGATCTTTTGTAAATGTTGCTTGAAAGCTAGTAAGACATCTAGAGATCTGTGTGCACTTAACCCACTCACTTTTTTTTTCAATTATTTTACACTGTGAGCTGCTGAGATGACTTACTGTGTAACAGCTTTTCTGCATGATGTAACTGCCGGCGTTATTAGAAAGCACCTTATGGTTTCTGGTGAGCATTTTCCCACATTGTGAAGTCATCATGCACGCTGACACAGTGGATACCTTATGTTTAGAAGAAATTTAGAACCATGGCCATATTGCAGGTCATAACTAATACAGTTTTGCAGAGAAATGTTTAAATATTTAATCATATTTTAATAAAAATCATATATTTACGGTAGGCCAGCCAGGTGCTGAGATTATATTTGTCTTGTAACAAAAAGTCATTATATTTCCCTGATCCAGAAGTTTCTGTCATAATTCTCCATAGCGGAAAGCTATGCACAGAAGACATAATTGTCCCCCTGAATGATCGTGACTGAGAATAGTGCTGTATTGTCACAATCAGATATAGTGACAAACACACACACACTGCATTGAAAAACTGAGAAGTTACCCAATAAGTACATTTCTATCCTGATAGCGAGCCTGGGTAGAAAGAGGAAAAATTTTGGCAGCATATTAAGGGGGGAGGAGCCCCTCACTCTGGAATCCAGTTGAGACCTTATACTAGCAAGGAAGCAAGAATAACAGCCAACTCAGCTCCGCCAGGCTTTCTCCTTTCCCAGCTGTAAACATGTAATTTTCTTAATAAAGCTCGCCAGAGATCCCATTTACAGGGAAGGGACCTACACTAAACCTTCTGCAGAGGGCTCAGAGCTTCGTGCTTTGCCTTTCCCGATTTAACTCAGCCCTCGGAATCTCAAGATTCATCTTACAATCTCATGTACCTGAGAGAAAAAGAGAGAGGGGGTTCCTCACAACCTTTTGGGATGTAATTTAAGAGCTATCAAAATGGCTTCCATTCCTAATGCTAAGACGTTAATTGTGACTCTCCCTGAAGGGACCCGTGCACATGCTTGAGTACATCTCACTTTCTTGTGCAGTTCCTTAGACATCACATGCCCTCCACCACACTCTCAGCTGTGTCTACCTTTTCCATAGTGCCTTTCTTTCTCACGTCCCGCATGCTGAAACCTATGTTAAAGTGTCTTCAGTCACATTTTCAGTTGGGCCTCTCATTGTGCCTACTCATCCTGAAGTTCTTTTCTATGTCAGAGCCATGAATGCTGGTTTGATCTGAGTCAAGGTCCCTAGATATCAGTAAGGATGTGTGATAAAGGCATAAGGAATCATACTGTTGACTATAAAAAATAAAATAAAATAAAAGGAAAACTGTGATACATATAACCCTGTGTATACATACACATATGTAGTTTAAATGATTTTTTTTTTCATCTGGGCTGGCAAAGCTCCCTCCAAGAAACAAAGTCCATTCAACAAAACCACAACACTAGCCATTAGAAGTCTTCCTTTGAATTTTTGGTCAGGGTTTTTCAAGAGACTCCCAAAACAGTAGAGGCTATTGCTAATGCACTGACCTGAGGTGGGACTTTGCTCCCTGTTGCTGAAAACGCCATGCATTTCAAACACAGGGCCCTGACGCCCATGAAACGGAGCAAACCTGAATGCCTCCTCAAGGACTAGCTTCATGGTACAAGACAGCACCGGGCAAACTACTAAAAACGGAAGCAACCAACAGCCCGACCCATCTATGACCAGTATGACGTAATAACACAAAGGGAGCACACGTACTTTGGTGGTGAGCCGCAGCTCTCTAATTCCACTCACAACCTGTTCAACGAAAGGGAAATCGTGCCCGGTACTAGAAAGCTAGCCAACTACCTAGGGCTAGTGAATTCAGGAATCTTGCAGGAAAATTCACAACCGCTAGAAGGACTGTACCCGCCATAGGAATGGGGATTTGGCTTTAAGATCCGGTCCCTTAAAAACTCCTACTCAGCACTCATGTAGTCCCACCAATGTGACAGCTTAAGCAAGAGATGCGGGAAGATATCAACAAGAGTCAGTGGGAGACAGCCAACGTCTCATTGGGAGACAGCCAACGTCTCATTGGCTACACAAGGAACTACAGGCAACCGAAGAATGCTGAGAGTGGAAAAAGTAGTTTTCCCCAGGAAATAGCACATCAGTTCGTTATCCAGTAACAAATAGCCTGTCCTGAAAACATACAAATGACATTATTCAGACTGAGCAGAATATATTTAGGCTTCTGAGCATGACAGTATGGAGTTGTCTTTTCCACAGTGCTGAGAATAGAGTAATAATGACTCAGCTATGAGTATAGAAAAATGTGATAAACATGCTAATAGAAACATGATTAGAAAAATATTCCACTTTATTGCTTACAAGCTGTAATGAAGGGACACTTAAGAGTTGTGTTTGAAAGAGTACGTTTTTTTTTTAATTTTTTATTTAACTTTTATTAAATACACTTTATTCCTTTTGTATCCCCCCATAAGTTCCTCCCTCCTCCCCTCCCGGTCCCTCCTTCCCCCCCTTTCTGCATGCATGCCTCTCCCCAAGTCCACTGATAGGGGAGGTCCTCCTCTCCTTCTTTCTGATTTTTTTTTCTTTTCTTTTTTTGTTCTTCTCAATGCAGTTTATTCAGGAACCTTGGACAATCTTCTGACC
>REGO01000046.1:3116366-3146673 GCA_010120015.1 Rhombomys opimus | reverse complement strand
TAACCTTGCATATACACCACAGGCAAACCAAGGCGACCAACACCAGAAGGCCTGCTAATGCTCCCATGCCCGCCCATTCCTTCAGATGATTCATGGCTGCAGCAATCCATGATGATACTCCTATGGCTACTCCTGAGTCCAAACAATGGCCAGAAAGAGTACGTTTTTAAGTCAGTGAGAACATACCTTGAAAACATTATATAACATTTTGAAAATCATTACAGAAGGCTTTAAATTGGCTTTTTATGTGTAATTCACAAATTATTTTATATTCCAATAGTGATAGAAGACTTAGGGCATTATTCTTTAAACTTCAAAACAGCCCCTTTAAGAAGCTCCTAGCCACTCAGAAGGCTAAGGCATGAAAACCATAAGCTGAGCTCAAAGCCACCTTGGGCAAACAGGCAAGATTCTGTTTCAGTTTTGAAAAGAAAAGGAGTTGTAGACATTGCTCAGTGGTAAGACATTTGCCTATTCAACACAAAGTCTCAGCCCCGAGCATTAAAAACGAAGTAGATAAATCATAAGCAACCAATCTCGCACAGTTGAACACTTAGAATAAGTGTCCTTTCTTCCTCTGAGATTCTAATATGAGAGAAATAATTTTTCAGATATTTTAATGAGGGCAAAAATCACACCACCTGCTTGGTGAAAATTGCAAAGGTATTCCAGAAAGGTGTACTATATCATTAGGTCAGTTTGTCAGGATTTGTTGTTGTTTGTCTGAACTATGTGGAAGAGCCTAATCAACGTCATTATTTAATTGTTAACGTACCGCATGCCTTCTGAGGAACCTGATAGTCTAGGGTATCAGTTCTCAATCTGTTCTCAAAGATTCTCCCCTTTGGGGGTCACATGTCAGATATCCTGCATATCAGATATTTACATTATAACTCATAGCAATAGCAAAGTTACAGTTATGCTCTAGTAATGAAATAATTTTAAGGTCTGGGGTCAACACAACATGAAAAACTGTTTGAAGAGGTCTGAACGTTAAGAAGGCTGAGAACCACTGCTCTCAGGAGAGCAGAAGAGATATAATGAGTGAGATACACAGAAAAGGCAGATACTGCTCGAAAATGTTATCAATTACAAAATCATAACTTCCTTATTCAAAAATGATTCAATGCCAGCTCCTTATCAAATATTAGTAGTTAATTCTCATTTTAAAATTTGGATATTTTTTTATTTTATAGCTAAGGTGCTAAAGCATTGAAGTTAAAATATTTGACGAGAATCAGAGGCAGGCCAGGGCTCAAATGCACCTGATATTACCAAATATATAGTAGAAGGTCAATGTTTTAGAAACAATTTTGAAAACATTTGTAACATAATAGCAAAAGTTATAATTCAGACAGCAAGAGTTTGGAACAGAAACTTGTGCATATGATGTGAGCAAGGACAAGAGGAGGTAAATATTAACAAAAGCCAAACATGGATGTCTACAAGGGAAAGGGATGATAGGAAAGCATAATAGTGAATTGCACAGTGCACGCTGTGCAGAAGACTTAGTGAAAGCACCTGATTCATTATTTTCTTTCCTTGTATTATGTGGTACATAAATGCTTTGAGTGATAATATTTACCACGTCAAGATAGTTTTCACTACAGGCTTTCACACTAGTACTTTACCAGGACCTGCTTAGGGTTATTTCACAATAGCAACAAGCTGGCAACAACCATCAGGGGTGATGTAGGAGCCACGGGAAAGTGATGTTCTCGGAAATTTGATGAATTCACCAGTGTAGGTGGAGATAAACCATTGCTATGAATAGAAGCAAAGACGGTTCATAATAAATTGAAGTTATAGTTGCTCATGTGCTTGTATAATTAACAAACACTCTATGCAGCACTTGAGTGATAGGCAAGGGTTTTCTCAACTTAGGTTTATTTTATTTTGCATTATTCTTTCTAACTGAGGATAAAATTTTGCAGAACTAAGAAGCTTTACTCTATGTGTGTATCACAGGCCCCAGTTTGAATCAATGGCAAATTCTTAAATGAATGATTAACTGGTTCAATAAGGCAAATACTGCACACGCAGCTCTGTAATGAAGCCTGTCAAGTAGAAAGGATGACTCATGTTGATATTAAAATTAAACGCAGTGTTTTTTACATCCTTGACATAAATAAAGAAGTTATTTCTTTGGACCAATGCTTTTTCTATAAACTCAATGTTCTGTAAAAGTCACTGTCATAGGCTGTATTTTCTTTTGAGTCAACACAGTCACTCCTCCCACTATAAAAAATATTCAGATCAAGTATCATTTATTTAAAAGTTATATTTTCCAAGGTCTATAATAAGCTTAAAGGAGCTAGTTAGAGGGACCAAATGCATTCCCTGAAATTTATAGGTTTCTTTGTAGATGATCCCAATCCTTCCTTCCAATAGCAGATATGTCATCAGTTGAAAGTTAACTGGGGCTGTATACACTTGTATTTACATTTGAGGAACTACTTGGATGTGGTTTGAAACTCAAGAATCTGGCTTTGTTTGTCTGTGCTATTCAGAAATATGTGGGAGCGAAAAAGGAGTGAGGAGCTTTTAGAGGCAAACTCAGGAAACTATCACAAAGAGAAAACAGCTATGCTTGAGAGACTGTCCTTGTGTACACTTTGATTTGATAGTATGTCCCATACTTCATAGGAAACAAAGAACCGCAGGTAAAGTACCATCATTAAAATGTGAAACTCCAGCTGGCAGTTCTAAGTTTTTTATTCTTTTTCCTCTTGAATATACTTCATTCACAAAATAAACAATAGCCAGAGGTATTTTCAACAAAACTGTTAAATTTTAGTGGCTTGTGGACAGCAGAGCTTTACTAAGTGAAGGAGACAGAATTCTAACTTAATTTTCTTAGTTTTTTTGTTTTAAATCAGACCTTTGTGAACATAGTAATTGATTGCACTTTGAATTGAAGGCTCCCAAGTATGAAAAACAAGTTTAAAATAATTCTCTTAAAAATGGTCACCTCTCTCTTCAGTTACTGTAAGGAAACACACAGGGCATAGAGAATTCTCAAAAGCCCAGTTTACAGAAATGTCAGTTTCAGGGAATTTTGCCCTCTGCTCTTACGAGGTATTAAAATACATTCTTCAGTTTATTTCTGATTACAGAGCAAAACAAACAAACAAACAAAACAGTAACTGAAAATTTTGAAGACATATAAGCCTATTTAAAGGAATATTATAGTCAATATTCCCAATCTTTTGTGAAATTATTATCATTTCATATTTGCTATAGATCTGCTTTCTTTGCACCTACACACATTTAAATATCGGAAAATATAATTCAAATAAGGTGCTCTTATTAAAAATAAATTTTAGGATTGTCCAATCAATGTTGATTTACATGCTATTCTTTTAAAAATGCTTCCACTGACAAACCAAAATTTAAAAATTTATGGTTTTGTTCAGCTTAATTACAAATATCAAAAATATTTGGTAAGTAATAGAGCACACAAATAAAGAAATGTTGAGTAGAGGCAAGAGCTAGAATGGAATGAGGGAGAAGGACAGAGGTTAATACACCGGTGTTTGTAAAAGTACTCTAAAACATGCAGGCTCATGGACCGATAGCTATAAGTCATGAGCAAAGCATAGGACTGGGATGTGGATAAGCTGGGAAGAAAGCACAGACTAAAGTACTGCGATGAAGACCCTTCCTGAGGACAGAGGTAGTCACAATGGCAAGGAAGAACAATATCATGGATTTGTCCTCCGTAAGATACTAGATATTTTCTTGAGTTATTTTTCTCCTTGGATTTGGTATTTCATTTAATCCGTGGAGGAACTTTTGAAGAAGCCTCACTCAAAACAGGAAACTCATGTTCATAATTATGATTTTCCTGATGCAAAGAAGCTAAAACAACATAGAGATAAAACCAAATTTATATGAGCTCACATCCATGCCAGGGCACATGCTCAAGGTTACTTGCACACACACACACACACACACACACACACACACACACACACACGCATGCACACACGCACGCACGCACGCACGCACACATTTTCACCTTTACAATGTGTCCTACCTCTTCTTCCTTATAAATAGGATATAGAATATGATAACAGAGAAAGTTAGAGGGGTGAAAATAAGCTTATGAAATTTTTAAATTTTATTAAAGTTAAATAGTTAAAATTAGTTTAATAAAATTAAATATTTAATTAAGAATAATTTTTTGCATGTCTGTAATTTTCAATCTGGGGCCCTAGAGTAAGTAGCTGTCATGATTCAAAGGATGTTGGAGGCAAGTACACCACACCTTTTTTGGGTGAGGGTCTTTCATTAGTAAAGACAAGGAGACCAAAAGAGATGTCTGGCGTTGATGACGACTCAGAGGTAAATAAAAGAGTTGGGGGAGAGGTTCAGGGAACTGAGCAGAGTGAGAGCGTCAATGTATTCTGTAGACAGCCTGCGCTTAGTGAATAGCAGTTTACTTAAAGAACAGGAGAAGGAGGACAGACAGACAGAGAGAAGAAAGAGAAAAAGGAATATCGTAGTTACAGGAAACTCTTCCACATCATTGCAATCATTTGTAACATTGCCCTAATCACACCAAATTTCATCTCTTCTAAGAGCCAAGCAATGAGTTCTTGTCTTGCTAGTTCTTGTCTTGCTCTTCTGGATTTTTCTTCTGCTTTTAAGCAACCTAAGACCCCTACTGAATTCTTCCTACACTGACAGTGCAATAAAAATTCACGTTGAGGATGAGGTGCTTACTTCCGAGGGACGCTTGTAGTGACTGGGCACTTTTTGAGCTCCCACAATTTCAAGAGAAGGGAGTCTAGGCCTTTAGTATGGCTAGATGGAGATCAAGGATGCTGCACAAAATTGATGCACAGCTCTTAGGCTTGGAGCTGTTCTTTTCCAGGGACAGGGCAATGATAGCATGGCAGGTGAGCAAATGCCTCTGTAGAGTCTTTTCCTAGTTGTAGAAGCAGGCTGGTCTGATGACGAGACTCCTTCAACCTGCATAGGGGCCAGAGATGCCTGTGAAAATGGTGCACTGTCTTGCGTCCTTTCATGAAGCCGATATTTTTTTAAATTCTTTTTTTTTGTGTGATTTTTTTTTCACTTAGGCAGGATTGACTTTGAAATAAAACCCAACATATTTTCCAGTTGATTTTGATTTAAAGGAGGCCTTTGCTAGACGGCCTCGGGGCATTCTGGCTATAGCTATTTATCTTTATCCCAGGTAGTTTATATATTTTAAGAAAATGATGAATGGAAGTTTAAAAAAACTCATTATGGTAATTGATTATTATAGGAGAACCTTGGGAACACTACAAAAGAGAACTCTATTCTCTTGGTGTCTTAGCTTGAAACCAGACGTGTAATTAGAAGAATCCATAAACATTTGTCACGGGAAGAAAGACTTACTCACCAAGTTCAGAAGGAAGCGTCAGAGCCTCTGCATTGTCCCGTACTGAGGTGACACACAGTAGTGGCTGTCACGTATAACAGAAGATTAATATGCCCTGTAAAATAAAAGGCCGCCCATGTGAACCAAAGTGATAGGAACAGTTGGTGCATTTCTTAGGAGCAATTGTGAGAGATTTTTTTTTTTCATATCTTAGCACTGTGAACTCAGGAAAGTAATTTAAATGCCATTGACATTTAAATAATTATTTTTAGTTTTGTTTTACATTTTCTTAAAACCTTAAGAAAAACTAATGCAGGAATTGAGCACATCATGCAAGTTTCCACAAGTCTACATAGTACTACACATGCATACATATATATACCACACACACCTACACACCCCAACACACATAAATGCACACACATCAAAAATGAGAGCGCATACACTATCTCTTTAGAAACTTCAAATAATGATTTTTTTTCTTATAAATCTAGTAGTATTTTTATTTCTCTGAACCATTAAGACATTATTATGAAAATTCAGATTAACCTATTGCAGAAGAAAAAGTTCAGTTCTTTGCACGGTAGACTATGACTGAACTGTGCTAGTCTAGGAATGTTAGATTTTCCGTTTTGTAAATTATACTTAGTAATGTGGGTTGAAGTACACAGCTTCAGCTGCATATTTAAAGTAATATCCCAAACTGTGTCCTGCCTTTTAATAACAGGAGGAAGTTCTTTCACACCTCCTTCAAGGAACTTTGTGCACAAGGGAGACACAGGACCCACATTGGTACAGAACTCCATTCATGGTCATTTTCTCCTGTGTCTAAGGATGATCGTAACTTACAGTCCCAGTGTTTGCTTCTAGAAATTCTCACCATGAGATCTGATTTCAAGTAAAGGATTCTGTGATCCTACTAATCCTCCAAGTTGAAACGTCACAGTATGGCCTCAAACACCCATGAAAACTATGAGAGGCTGGGAAAGCTGTTTTCCAAGAAGACCGAAGAGTTTCTTGGGAACACGAAATTCAGAGGGACGAGTAACTGTTCCCTGGAGGACCCAGGCCATCAAGACCCATGCACAGGTCTTCTGTTCTAATTCACTGCCTTCAAGGAAACAGATAGCTTCAAATCATGCTCTTCAAGACTGTCATCGTTAGCCCTTTCCAGATACAAACCTGCAGTTATCTATCATAGCTTATACTGGCCAAGCCTTCTCTACAAGGACTTAACACCTCACAATTTCCTCCTTCACTGCTGCCCACCTCTCCGTCACTGTTGCCACTGACCTTCCTGAATTATCAGGTCCTTTCAGTGAAACTCTACTATCTCCTTTGTAAGTTACTTCCAACTGTCCATGTGTTTGTTTTTTAATATTAATCAAAATTTGCCTCTAAAACAAGGACTTACTTTTTTCCTCTTTCTCTCAGATAATCGTATTTTTTTAAATAAATATCTTTTTACCATATATGAAAAATATGCACATTTAAGAGATACCATTGTAATGGGAGTGTGGGTGATAATCAGATTCATTTTGTGGGAGAGAGGAAAATTACTGTCAGAAAAGACAAAAGAACAAAATTAGAGAAAGAGGAGGGACTTAAGTATTGAGAGAGCAAAATTAACCATTTTATTGAAAGGAAGCTCTGGGTTGGGTATTTCATGCAGCCACAGACCCTTCCATTTCACTATAGTCTTAACGTGTGCTCCTGGGGGGAACTTCCATGCCTGACATATTTTTCCCACAGGAAAGGACATGATCTTTTTAGGAAGTTTTTCTTTGCTCCCCCTTTCTGCCTATACCCTTCTAATTCTCCCTTAACATGTGACGTTTTGGTAGATGGATACGTTATGCTATACTCAAATCAGTTTGTGTATACATATCTCTTAAATATTAAACTTCCTTTTATATTTCTAAACTAAGATTTCTAGCTCTTAGAAATACACGGTGCATGGTCATAATCTAAGATCCTGTGAACACCAAAACTTCATACCCCTAACTTGAGTATAGACTGATTTGCCCCCTACATTTCAGGGATTTTTATGAGAGGTAAAGCAATCCTGTAATGTGATTTTCCTCAGTACTGCTGGTGATTGTGCATTCCCCAAACTGTTACAGAATTCTATGAATTTTGATAAAGATGATTGTTGGCATTTAGTGTTCTTCAAAGTTTTGTTTTTATCTTTGCTAATTTAAGCAATTTCTGTAAGACTTTTGAAAGAGATCAGATGTTTGAGATTTGGGCATGTTATGGTATTGATTCAAACACTCATTTCAAAGTTATTATTGCATCTATTAATTTAGGGGGCATGACTGGAATGCTCTCTCCTATTGTCACGTGGATCACAAACAGAATTCACTTTGTCATACTTGGCTCAAGCACCTCTTTACCCATTGAGCTTATAAAAAATTTATTTTAAAACATATTTATTATAATAAATACATATATGTGTGTGTGTTTAGGTTTACATAAAAATAGCTGACATATAGACATCATAGGATAATGGATGCTTTCTGTACTTCCACTTTTACATAGATTGAACAAAAATGAAAGAAGCTGGTAAGATGTCAGCCTGTGGTAGCTCAGTAACCAATTGGTTTCCCAAAGTGAGGGGAACAAGGACTATTTCTAACAGGAACTCAATGAAAATACCTGATAAAACAGGATCAGATGAATGGGGGGATGTCCCCCCCCATAGTGGACTTGGAAAGGGGCACAGTGGTGATGAGTGAGGGAGGGAGGGACTGGGAGGGAATGAGGGTTCGGGGCACGGCTGGGATACAGAATTAATAAAATGTAACTGATAAAAAGAAAAAAAAAGAAAAAAAAAAAGATGTCAGCCTGACCAGTATGTCTTCTCCTCTTCTTCATCGACAGACTTAGAAACACACAGTTATTGAAGGTTTTCATGCTTTGCAGGGTACTGAAGGAGAGCCAAAAAATAAAATAAAATTCTGTGTGTTTCCATGATATTGTAAGGCACAGTTATGCATAACATAGTTGCGTTGCTTTGACCATTAATCCCTTAAAATTTACTTAAAGAATGCATGCAAGTTGAGAACCACTATCCTAGCCAAGGCTTTTATTTTACCACATCATCATTATATTTTCAAGAGAACTTATTTCTTTGAAATTTATTTCCTATGCTTTAATCTCAAGATAGATAACACATTTTAAGAGGAAGGAGATACTAGTGTTTCAGAAGGCCTACTTTTAAGTCAAACAGATGCCTGATTTTCAGCAAGAAATAAGAGCCCCTGGATTGAACTTCCTTGTCTTACAAGGAGGGTTATGCCAGTGCCTTCCTCCAGAGCCATAGAGTAGGCTGCACAGGTATGAAGATATTCAATAGTTCTTCCAGGGATTATTGAAGAGCTAAAAACTGAGACAGATTTTTTTGCTGCTTCTTATTCTGCTCTTACTCCATTTTAATAAGAGGCAACAAGATATACTCTACAACTCATACTGGAAATCTGACATCTCCTTGACATTTTCCTTTCCTCAGATGTCATTTCTAATACTTTGGTGGGACTTCTAAGCCACCTTTCATTGAGTGATCCACCTCAGAGCAGTCTCTCACTACTACCACCACAGGATTATGCCTTGCCAGGGATGTCTGTTCTTACATTCATTTATTAATTTATTTTTAAATACTCAATTTATTTTACGTGTGTGTATGTCTGTCTATCTGTATCTGTGTGAGGGAATCATAACACACATATGGAGGTATGCTTCCTCAATGACTCTCTACCTTATTTATTTATTTATTTATTTATTTATTTATTCATTTATTTATTTTTGAGATTGAGTAAATAAACATACTCTTTGCCTAAACTGGCTTTTCATAGAACTGGAATTTATTTGTCTGCATTTCCTCCAAGCCCCACAACCAGCTATGGCTTTTGCACTGTCTCACTCAACACTTTCATATGGGTACTAAGGATCTAAACTCAGGTCCTCATGATTCATGTCAAGGACTAAGCCATCTTCTGAGCACTGGAATTCAACTATTTTAATTTTCAAATAGAACATCGATTAGTGATAAAAGGTATTGTAAGTACTCTTTGAATTCTGCATTTGTTAATTTTACTATGATGTATACTTATTTTCATCTTTCATGGGCTTTATGTTCCCCAAATCAGCAGAATTTTTCCAATTGCTAAAAAATATGTCTTTATGTTTCAATAAGAATATTTTCTCTGCAAAAATCATATTTATATAAATGTCAGACTTCTGTATGTATTTTAATTTCCCTGTAATGTACTCTGTATCACTATCTTTTTATGAAATACTGAATTATTTGTTTTGTTACTTTTTAGTATATAATCCTTCTGTTTACTGTGTTCAACCTAATGTGTTCAACCTGTGAATTTCTAAGCTCCTATGAAAATATTTAATCTTGCTGGAAATTCTTGTAGGTTTTTTTTTTATTTGTTTGTTTGTTTTGCAGAAACAATCCTTTCTGTTTTTTATCTGTAATATTGTAGTTTTTCTGGTGAAGTGTTTATTTTTTAACTATATTTACTTTAAACTTCTTTTTATTATATTTTCCCAAGAGCCTTACTGAGTCATTTGGAGTCTGAATTGTGCTGTGGACTCTGTCTTCTGTGCTGACCACACATGCTTTATAACTTTAGGGCATGAGCATATATTCATTGGAATATTAACAACATAAAACTATATTCTGATAAAAGTAATTTGTTAGTTACTACTAAGTGATAGAGAGCTCAGTAGAATGTGGGTTGAAGTTGAGGAATTTGAAGATCATAAAGATCATATAAAATTGAAATCCATGAGAAATACAATTTTAGGCTTACCTTCTTATAGCAATATTTTTCTCATTCTGAACCCAGTTTAAAACAGAGTACTTACTGTCTGCTTGTGTGATTGACACTTTTTCCAACTCACCATGGCATTGGACATGTGTAACTTTTAATTCTGAGATGGAAGATTGAATCTCAGAGTCATTTTGATTTCCCTGATGACTAAGGATGTTGAGCATTTCTTTAAGTGTTTCTTCACCATTTAATATTCCTCTGTTGAGAATTCTCTGTTTAACTCTGTACCCCATTTTTTAGTTGGATTACTTAGTTTGTTGGTGTTTAGTTTCTTCAGTTCTTTATATATTCTGGATATTAGCCCTCTGTCAGATGTAGGATTGGTTAAGATTTTTTTCTCAATCAGTAGGCTATTGACAGTCTCCTTTGCTTTACAAAAGTTTTTCAGTTTTATGAGGTGCCATTTATTGCTTGTTGATTTTAGAGCCTGTGCTGTTGGTGTCCTCTTTAAGAAGTTGTCTCCTGTACCAAAGAGGTAAAGACTCTTCCCCACTTTTTCTTCTAACAGATTTGGTGTGTCTGGTTTTATGTTGAGGTCTTTGATCCCCTTGGATTTTACTTTTGTGCAGGGTAATTAATATGGATCTGTTTATATTTTTCTGTATGTAGACATCCAGTTAAACAAGCACCATTTGTTGAAGATGGTGTCTTTTTTTTTTTCTTTTATATGGTTTTGGCTTCTTTGTCAAAAGTCAAGTATCTGTAGGTGTGTGGGTTTATATATGGATCTTCTATTTGATTTCATTGATCCACCAGCCTGTTTCTATGCCAGTACCATGCCGTTTTTATTACTGTTGCTCTATAGTACAGCTTGAGAACAAGGATGGAGATACCGCCAGACCATCTTTTATTGTAGAGGATTGTTTTAGCTATTCTGGTTTTCGTTTTTCTATAGGAAATTGAGAACTATTCTTTTGAGGTCTGTAATAGATAAACACTTTCTTGAATATAAAGTGTAATTTTTTTTCCTGTATGTTTGAGCTGGATCCTCCGGGCCACCATGTGAAAAGCATTCTCCAAAGTGCCTAAGTATCTGTTCGGATTTGTTCTTTCCTCTTGTTTCAGACTCTTGGTTGATTTTTCTGTCTTTCTTTTGGTCTTTCCTACAATACATTTTTGTCTACTTGTTTTTATTGATCTACACAGCATTCTTAGCCAATTTCCATGAAAACTATTTGCGGCCCATATAGTAATTGCAAATGGTTATCAGTGTTCCTTGTCCTCTCCGTTTGTCTCTGTTGCTCACTCTCAGTCAACATTGAACTCATGTATGTGATCTGTCTGATCTTAGAAGACACTGGATTTGTGTCAGTTTTTACCCATTCTCTGTCTTTATAATCATATTGATACCTTATCTGGCTTCATTTTTCTTTTGGATCTTATCATTTATAAAAGTAGAACTGAAAGATTTGTACTTTATTTTGATAAAACTGATGTTTTCAACATTGCATTCTGTATTTATAACTTTCTTGCTTTTGAATAGCTAATCTACATTTTATGATTTCAATATGGCATACGAACTAGAGTTTTATGGCTAGCCTTATGTTTATCATTGAGACAAAATAAAAGATAATTTAAGGTCAATATTTTCTAAGTTGAACCTATTTGACCTATTCCAACTGACAAATCTTTGTCTTAAGTGAAAAGGCAGAAAGGAATATATTTTCTTTATACTAATGTTTCTTGAGGATAGGAATAGATGTTTTATATGAGCATATTGTGGATATCTATAATAAACTAAACCCCTAAGATAATTTTGCACTTACACTAACCTATTTATATGGAAATATGATATCCTCATCTTAATTCAGCCACAAGATCCATCTGGCTCAAGACTGACAGGATATTTCTCTCATGAGAGTTATTAGATCTGGTTGGGTTTTTTTTCTTTTCCTTCAAATCTCATGCTTCCTTATCTCAAATCGGTAAGGTATATGATCAAATTTATATAAAAATTTATTCCAATTGGGGGGATTCTCATCAAAGTACATGTATGAATGTCTGTGACCCACATTTTGTACAAATAACACTAATAGACTGTTTAAAAACAAGCAGACAAACAGAACATATTTGGCTAAACTGCTGAAGGATTCTCCAATTTTCCTGGATGAGGAAACTGATGTTTATAAGCTCAGGTAATTTGTGAAAACTTTTAGGAGTTTTTTTATAATTTTTATTTTTTATATTAATCACGTTATTCACTTTGTATCTCAGCTGTATCCCCCTCTTTCATTCTCTCCCAATCCTACTCTCCCTCCCTTCTTCATCTTTTCCCTGTCCCTTTCCAAGTCCAATGATAAGGGAGGAACTCCTCACCTTCCATCTGACCCTAGCTTGTCAGGTGTCTTCAGGACTGGCTGCAATATCCTCCTCTGTGGCCTAGCAAAGCTGCTCCTCCCTTTTGGGGGGGGGGGTGTCAAAAAGCCAGCCATTGAGTTCATGTCGGAAATGTGATACTTATACACATTGGAACATTATTCAGTTGTAAAGAAAAATAAAATCATGACATTTTCAGGTAAATGGATGGAATTAGAAAAGAACACATTAAGTAAAGTAATTCAAACCAAGTAAGAAAATGTCAGATGTTCGTTTTCATCTTTGAATCCTAAGTCCAAGTCTTCACATATAAGCATAGCTCCCACCCCTCATTAATGGATCTTTTCTTGCAAGACTGGGGAGCATTACAGAAAACTGCAACCAATCAAAATGCAGAAAACAAGTGACCTTGTGTTACCTAGCTCCAGCTGACACATCTATGACACAATTCCTTCACCTGAGGCTCAGAGAACATCGCAGAAGCTGAGGCAGAGAGCTTATAAGAGCCAGAGAAGCAGAAGTCCACTGTGAGATTGTCTCCTTGGAATGTCAGACGCTATGCCCACAAAGTTTCTGCAATGTCACCGCCTGAGGAAGACCGGGACAGGATGACACCAACAGACACGTTACTGTGAAAGGGAAGAAATGTCACCAGGCACAGTTCTAGACACAGAGCCATAGGCAACTAAGGAATGCTGAAGGTGGGAAGAATAGTCTTCTCCTGGGAAGTGCCCCAAATTGGTTGTCCAACATGAAACGCACAGCTCTAAAATCATAGACACACAAGTAACATTTTATATACATAGCGTGCTGTATTTTTATATTTAGAAACACACACACATACACATTTATATTTATATTTATAAAAGAGGAGACCATGGATTTGAGAGAAAGGGACTAGTACAAGAAAGAGGTTGGAGATCAAAAAGGAAAAGGGGCAAATTTTGTAATGATATCTTAATTTAAAAAATAAGGGCACCCAAAAAGTCTTAATAAATATTTCAGGAATGAACTTAAATTAATATATCTATCCTAAATTCATCCTTATATATGTATGTGTATATATATATGTCCCATCTCTCTATATATTACTATTATTTATAGAGTTATTTGATTACAGTTAAATCTGATTTTAACTTGTAAATCTTCTAGCTTGTATATCTCTGATAATATTTGTTCTCAACAAAAAATAAAAAAGAATAGTATTTATACTTTACTGAAAATAACATTTTAAAAATTGCTTTGTTGAGTCACAAGTGCTCTTTTGAATGAGGTTTCAGCCTCTTCCCTAGGGTCCTGCTTGTTGTTTATTTTCTTTAGGACTATAGATTTCAGTATGATTATCCTATATTATATGTTTAATATCCACTTATAAGTGAGTATATACCATGTGTGTCTTTCTGCTTCTGGGATACCTCACTCAAGATGATCTTTTCTAGTTCCCACCATTTGACTGCAAATTTCATGATTTCCTTGTTTTTAATTGTTGAGTAGTATTCCAAATGTGGTAAATGTACCACAATTTCTGCATCCATTCCTTAGTTGAGGGACATCTAGGTTGTTTCCAGAGTCTGGTTATTATGAATAAAGCTGCTATGAACATAGTTGAGCAAATGTCCTTGTTGAATGGGTGAGCATCTTTTGCATATATGCCCAGGAGTGGTATAACTAGATTTTGAGGTAGCACTATTCTTAATTTTCAGAGAAAGGGCCAGATTGATTTTTCCAAAGCAGTTGTACAAAGTAACACATAAAATGCCCTGCATATTTAATGTAGGCCATTCTGTGGCTATGAGAGTAACACCCATGCAAAAAAAAATCATTAACATAAGCAATCCACAAATTTATTAGAAAATAGCCTGACTCCGACCAAAGTCTGGAAAGCAGGGTTATGAAAATCTGAAGACTTTTGCAATATCTGCCTGACACTACTGCAACTGAAACAAATTAAAAATTGGCCCTTCAAGTGTTGCTTTCTTCTTTGATGATTTTATGGTTTCTAGATTTTTCCTTCAAACACCCATTAGTTTTATGCGACAGCCATTGCTGATGTATAACATTACCATGCCAAATAAAGAACACAATAAATTGAAAGTAGAAATGTCATAAAATTAAAATATGTCATCCAGCTTATCAGAACTTCTGCCTTATGATCTCTCAAATTTCAACAATGCCATCATCAAGACCCACAATATCCGCACTTTCTATCACAAAGGAATTGTGTCGATTGGTAAAATAAAGCTGAAGATTACATTTTGAGATTTCTGCTCTGGTTACTTCCATATCTAACGTTTAGATATTAAATTTTCTGATATGTAGGAAACTCCTCTTGAGTGAGGAGCAAACCAAAGAACGAGACAGAGTCCTTAATTCCTTGCAGAGGAGACAATTTTCAAATTAGATTGTTTTGATGGGAAGCAGATAAATAGCGAGTGGTTCCTCCTCGTTTGCAGTGCATGTGATTCCCACATTAACAGCAGCGGGTCAAACAGCAGTGACTAATAAGGCTAATAAGTCTGATTCTGTGTTGGCGCTAGCAAAGCCTTTATCAGTACTTCTGCCTCTGCTTATGTGGCCTCTTTGTTAAGATTATGCCTTTCATCTATGGAACCCAATCCCTTTCATATACAGTTTCAGCAAGGAGCTTATAAAATGTGTATTAAAGCAGTATTGACTTGTACAACAATAAAAAGTACAATTAGGCTTCCAACACAGAGAATTTCTAATTTGCATAAAAACCTCTCTAACCTATTCCTTTTACTGCAGTGTATAACCAAAAGGTTATATTCTGTTCCATGCACCAGTAATTACTCTAAAATCACTAGATAGATGTACCTATGTAATATTGTCCCATTCTTTATGCAGATCATTAAAACTGAATTCATATGCACGACGTATCAATAGAAAAATACTATTAAAATTATTAGGAAAAAAAATGACCAAACACAATGAATGCCTTTTCCATAATTTCACATAATATAGTAATTTAAGATAGATTCTTATTGAAAACCACTGTTTTGATAAAAAAAAAATCTTCTCCAGGATAAGTCTTAGGCAGACTTTTTATTACATCTCTTAATTGGTGCTTCTAATTTAGATGATGCATAATTTTAAAAGACAGCTTTTGGTTATGAGAAAGACTAATTATGAAAAGACATTGTAAAATGTAGGTAAACCAATTGCAGGGCTTAAGTGATTATTTTAAGAAAATTGGAGTGTTTTGATGAAACATTTTTATTTCAGAGTGTGATTTAGCCCTTGCCTGATGAATCTTGTTCACAAAGAGTGCTCATTTATCTGGTCTACTTTAGAACTGGAATTTCAAGCTCAAGACAACGAAAGCCCATGAGACCCTTGTGGATTGTGTAGTTTTGATTTCCTTAAATGACTCCCGGGGAAGCATGTTTGGAGTGTGGCTGGTCGTCTCCTCCCTGCAGAGGTGGCATGGCGGTGCTCTGTGGCCAGGGCGGCTGGGCCTTTCCTATGGTGGTTTAATAAAGAGCAGCACCGCTCCGCCCGGGTAACACAGAGTGACATTGCCTCGGGTCATCGCAGGGCATGTCACATCACGTAACACAACATAACCTGATCCAACAGGTCAGGGGCCTGTTGCCTGTTTGTCGGAAGTGCCTTTTATTCCTCTTCCAGCAGAGAGGCCGTGTCACCGTGTATAATGAAATGTCAGTTCCAGCTCTGGGAGGAAGGAATGCCAATGGAAATCATTTCCTTCCCAATTACAGCAGCCTCTGTTCAGCCCTGAGTTACTTAGAGTGCATGTCAGTAATAAGAATGTTGTTACTATTATTGAAAGTGAGCTGAAGGAAGTCCACCGTAATTAGTAAAATGTTAAGGCTAGGTAAAATGTTGGTATGTACTCAGCGCTCTATCGTTTCAAACTGTATATAAAACTTCAGAGGAGAGGGAAGGCTATGCAGAAAGTAATAGGGAATAAATTTATGTTAGAAAAAGAACAGAAAATTTATAAATGTCTAAGCTGCATATTTTTTCTTTAAAATTCCTATTAAACAAGATTATTGATTAAAAAGTTACCTGTCTTGCTCCATTCCTGAATAAGTAAATGCAGTTAGTCACTTTGGTTAGTGCATTTGAGTAGAAGACAGAGGCAGAGGACACATCACCTGCCTTCAAAAAGGTTAGCTGAACAAAGAAACAACACAGATGTCAATTCCACTGTGAAGAATGAGTAAATATTAAACGCCAGGATTATGTCTGCTAACCTTAGCTATGGTGAGGAATCAATTGCATTGCCAAAAGTAGGAAACGCTGAGTCAAAGTCAAATGTGCTACAAACCAGGATGTTTCCTATGTAGAATAAAGCAACTTAACATGAAAAGCATTTCAACTCCAAACAGTGAGAAATTAGGCGTCCTGGACCTGAATTCACTGCGACTTTCTGTGAGTTTGTGTGCTCTCATAGGAAAAGTCTTGCTACAAAAGGCACAGAATATGCTACAGGTGGGCAATCTTGAAAACATAATTATAACCTTATAGAAGTAAGGAGGCTTTCCTTTGAGAGTGTATTTTGGCATTTAAAAGACACAGGAATAAAACTATGGTAAATATCACTAGAAATTTCGAAAGAAATAAAATCACATAGAAGTATTATAAAAATTGGTTTAAAAACAAGTAATGTATTTCTAGCATCAGTCCAAAGTAATCAACTTTTTTAAATGTTTTAGTTGCCATGAACTGTGTGTTATTTGGCTTACTTACCTGCTGGGTATTTAGGAAAATAACTCAATTCAAAGAACACTGTACAGAAGATAGAAACTGGCTTTTGTTTTGGAAGAGGCATGACCCATTTGTCCCTTGTTCAGCATGGAAAATGAGGATATAAATAAAGGGCAAGAATGGTGACAGTAAACCCTTTCAATTTTACAAAGTAGGTTTACAATTTAATCAGTAACAGCACAGGGTGTTTGTTTTTTTTTTTTTTCTTTTTTCAGCACAAAGGTAGCAGATAGAGGTACATTTACTAATAAGTTGTCATCGAAGTCAAATATGAGCCATTTCAGAATTTTCCATCACTTCAAATAATTTGTCACATTACTCACAAATTTCCTTCATTAGTTCCCATAACCAAGATTTGACTGTGCATATATTATAGGTAATATATGCATCAAGAAAGAACCATTAATAAACACAGTTGTCAGAACCCACTTCATAATTTTATGTCAGGGTGTAGGTACCCTGTCAGGAAAGAAGACCACTGTGGCTTTTCCTTTGGCTATTGCACAACTGAAGTAATGGGCCCTCCACACAGCAAAATTTCTCCAGAGGTCCTACGCTGGGAAAAGGGGAAGTCTAAAGTCCTGGAACCAGCCAAAGCGTCACTCTCTACCTCCCAGGAGGAGACACCACACAGTTCTAAATAATTGGTGGAACCAATTTGCAGGAGAGATGAGAGACAAGACAACGATGGGTCAGAGATGATGGGTAGGACCACACCTGGTCAGGAATGATGAATTCCTTGTGCATAGTTCTTGCTTTCCCATCGAACCTGGACGTCGGGTCAGTACTTCAAAGCTAGACCTGGGGAGTCCCTAGGCCTTCTTACTTGTTCCCCCTTCTAACGGTAAACGTTAATTGCGTTTTCCCTTCTCGACTCTCCACAATTATTTGTCTTTTTAGCTGGCACATTAGGGACAGGTGACCCACACCACCTTGTTGCGCTTACCATTACCCAGGCTCTTGCTCCAAAATGTTCAGTCACAAAGGGACAATGGTTTTCAGCATGAATGATATACGTATCTCCCAATACAAACTATTGGAAATATTTGGCATATCCGACACATGTTTTCTTGACTTACTGTGAAAACTGAAACTGTAATTCAAAGAAATACGCCATCAAAGCTCTAAAAGATGGGTGTTCAAATAGAAGAGTACCGCAGCCACTGCTTGGCTGCTGGTTCACCTCCACAGTGCAGTGTTCTCCAGCAGGTCTGTGTTTTCAAGCTGTTGCACCAATAACTCAGATTTAGCTGATACTGATGAAAGTAAAAACAAAATATTATCCTGCTTCTTTTCAGCGAAGAGGCTGAAACCTATGAAGCTTATTAAACTGTCCCAAGTACACTTCTTTGAGGACAAAATGGAGTACGGTGCCTAAAGGCTCCATATGCCTGGAGAAATCCTACAGTGAGGTGTCTCAGTATCGGTGTCATATGTGGCCCCTCTTATTGTTTGGCTTTCCGGTTTGTTTCTTTTCTCAGAACATCTAAAGCGGTAGATGGCTGAAAACTCCGGGACCATGATCCTGAGGATGATCATGCTATCTTTCCTTTCTTCCTTCCTTATTTCTTTCTTCTTTCTCTCTGTCTCTGCCTCTCTGTCTCACCCTCTCTTACCTGTTTTTCTCCCCTTCTGTTTTTTGTTGCACCTTCATTTTTGTTGTTGCACGTAGATTCTTTTTCATCAAGCACGTTCCGAGCAGAGTGTTCATTTCGTGACTGCCATCGTATTTGCCACCTCACGTTAGATTGTCTGAAAAAGTGTAAATCAAACTGGATGTATTCAGTGTTAGCTCCTAAAACTAAAATAATCATTAATAACGTCCAAAGAAAAATTCAAATCATTCTCATATGATGAAACAGTAACACTCTGAGAATTTTGTCTCTTAGTTGTCTTCAAATGGATGTAGAAGAATTAATGCTTCCTTGTAAATTTCACAAAACTTTTCTTTGGCACAGGAATCAGCATGGACTGCTCTGATTTCCTTTGGTTTTTAACTTACTTTGCAAAGAGAGTTCACACCATGTAAAGATTATCACAACTACGTACCAACAAGTCTGCGGGATTTGTTACACTTACGTGAGGAAGTCAGACTGCAAAATAAAACCGTTTTTCTGTTTGTGGATGCAGGGAAGAACATATGGCCCACACCTGGAATTTATAGAAGCTTTTACCTAATAAAACCTTCTGAGACATTCCAAGAATGACAACAAAGAGACGCGTGGAGCAGAGCTGCCAGAGGTAATCTTCCTCACCTCCTGGTTCTTTTAAAACAGAAAACATAAAACTAACAACTCACTGCCCCTGTGATGCTCATGAAATGTGCATTAAGGAGGTAGAAACCCGAGTCTCCTGACAAAGGTGCCATTATATCATGGCCACAAGTGTCTTTCTGGATTGTCTCAGAGAGAGCTGGTTTATGAGGAAGATGACTGCTCAGTAAGCTTATGCTTAAAACATGGAATGAGTCAAGAGTGCAAAACCCAGTTCAAAGTCTAAAATGTTTTGCTTAGAATGTTTGTGAAGTGGAGAACATTCCTAAGCGATACAACCACATCTACATTGACATATGACTTAAAAAAAATCTATTAAATTTAGTGAAATTTCACTTGCAAGGTTACACAAGCTCAGCCTACAGTTTAAATCTGAAATTGCCAATCAGTAGAAGAAAAATTGGTGAGATCCATATTGGAAAAAACATATCATTAAGACATAAGGAAAGAAAGCATAAAAATATATAAAGGTGGCCATAAACATAAATCAATATAGTAAAAATATTTTCCATATTTTGCAAATAATATTTTTATACACTAAAGATTCCTTTACAAAAAAATTACAATTAACCTGGACCCCCATGCTGAACTTTTCTTTGCTCTGCTCAGATCTGAGCAGATTATAATACAGAACCCAGGGTCAGCAGATTTTTATCCTATCTTTTTGGGACCTTCAGTCATAAAACCGGACTCCTTTTCAAAACCACAGCAGATGGACCAAAGAACAACTATGCAACACTGAACCGAAGGCTGGAAACTTCTCTTGCACTCCAAAAGGAAAAAAAAAATCCCACCTGATCCTTCTAGAAAAAGCAGCTGTCAATACTGTTTACCCTTTCAGAGAACAGGGTACTAGAAAAGAAGAGTGATGAGGAGATTGACAATCCGGTTAATATTGGCAGTGTTGCTGTAGCATAGAGAAGAAAAGAGCTGGACTCACTATGAAGGAATAGACATGTCTGAATGTTAGGTAGGACGTACTCATTGAGACACAGTAGAGAAGGCTGTGTGGGGCAGGGATCATGGGAGCCAAGAGCAAAGATGGGAAATAAAATTTTATTTGTTACCTTGCCATTACCATAACATATACACGAGGAAAAGATTTTTTTTTCATCAGTTCAGTGTTTTTCACCCCTGGCTGGCTAGCTCCATTGCTCTCACACACATGAAGAAGCAGAACATGATGGAAGAACAGCACAGGAGTAGAAAGAGCTGCTGACATGATAGAGATCAGTAAAGAGATTGAGTCGGAGGAAAGGACTTTTTCCATTGGTACCCCTTTCAAATCCTGGTCCTCAGGGACCCATTTCCTTCAACTAGGGCCCTACTTTCATAGTTTAACCATTTCAAAGTAGTCTATTTATATTTTTACTCCATCAGTAAATCGGGCAATGCCAAAACTCTCACGACCCAATCAAATCCGGTGTTTGACTCTACCAGCTAGGGACCATGCCTTCAACACAGGAGCCTGTAAGAGACACCTTAACTCCAAAACTGTTTTCCAATGGTCTTATGCTTAAAATTATCCCTTATTTCTACCAAAATACAAAGAAACAGAATTTATTTTTTAAACCTGATATACTTTATTTTTCGCTCAAATAATCCATGTAAATTTCCCAAAGTAGATTTTAGTTTATTAGTAGTCATGTCACAATGACATGACTACTAATGGTAGTATGGTGATTATCGAAAAGTTAAAGTAGTTAAAAAAGTCTTACTTGAGGTTTGGAGAAAAGACAGCTCTTACATTATTACTGAGAGGTCATTATGAAAAATAGTGTGAGGTTCCTGAGAAAAGAAAGAAAAAACCAAAGCTGTTACTAGCCAGTGTTTGCTCATCTGGTATACATTCATAAGGAAACAAGTTAGCATTCCATGGAAATCAGTGGGTTCCATGTTTTGTAGAACATTATTTACACTTGATTTGAGAAAAATGGATAGGAAGCAATGAGCAGCAGTACTCACTGTGAGGGAGATTTGGTGGGTATTGATAAAAGAAGGGCTGAAAATGTAGTATCTATCGATACCAAAGTGTATATGAAGAAACATAATTCAGTCATGGAACAAGGACATAGTATACGGTATCATTTTGTACCTCGGAGCTGGAACCCTGAAACAGATGGAAACGGAGAATAGAGTGAACAGCGATTAATTTGGGTGGAGGCGTGGGAGGTAGCTAAGCATAAGTAGTAAGTCTGGAGAGCCGGTATATAACTCTAAGACAACATTCACTGATGCTGGTCATATAGTAAATATTTTCAGGGTGCTAATTATATGTGTTCTTACCAAAAAAAAAAGGGGGGGGAATGAATGCAATGGGTATTTAACATTTGACTGACTCCCACACTTATAGAATAATAGTTAAATAACATACTATTCTTTCTGATGATTATTGACTAGTGGTTTATCGCTTCATGTCTGGTAGCTAATTTTAAAGTTATTTCAGAGTCAAAACTTTGTTTATTAATTATCCTGCAACCTATGCATTAGACGCCTTATTACAAATATCATTTAGAAAAGCCTTTGTTTTATAGGCTCCAATTGATTTAGCTTAAAATTAAAGTCGGTGAATGAAGGTTTCATAAAAAATGCTAAACGGTTTTTGGCTAATGATTAAAATTAAAAATAAAACAACAGCAAATGGAAGGAAAAGCAAAATCCTAGCAGAGAGTGGTCAAGGAATTAGAAGGAGCATTTTTAGCAAATGCTGGTCATAGAAAGCACTCAGATTCCTTAGCCCATGCCAATCATTAAAGTTAATGGAGAATTCATAATAACTGCTAATAATTGAAGGCAGCAGAGAATTGCTAGCACATGCTGATCAGCAACGTTAATGGAAAAATTCTCACTCCAAACTGCTCGTTTTCGGATATCATCTCAGAATAGCAAAAAGCCGTAAGTGTAAGTTGTGACTCTTTTGTTGACAGTTTCCATTACTTTGTATTAATCACATGTATGTGATGTGAAATAGGCCCAGCCTATTGTGGCAACAGGGGTTTAATTATGACTCCATGTGTATTTGCCAAAGTGTATTTCTTATGACTTTGGTGCCCCGAAAATGGAAGTGATCACCTGCTAATTATGCCCAGGATCCCTGAGAGCTGTCTAGCATGATAATCTGGTATGCACATTTGAAATCCTGAAAGGCTCCTTTCTTCCTAGTGCATAACAAATGCCTCTAGTTTTCTCATTGCATAAGAAATCCAACAATTCCCCAGAAAATAGACTGCGTGGAAATGTCACAGTACCTGTCTTCTCCTTAAACAAACATACCTTTGGCTTCTTCTTGTCATAAAACCATTCTTTTTTGCATTAGATCATTGCCTCACATTCATCTCTGTCATTTATTAATTTTTTTTCTCAGCTCAGAAGTTGCCCAGTGAGCATGATGACCATCAGGCAGTAGGATGTTGACCAGCACGGATCACTTGTGCAAATATTGGACCAGAACTCGAGGCTTATGTCTCAGTTCTCTCTGCCCAGCAACCTTCTGCAGCAACAGCAAAGCTCTGTTTCCCCCTGAACATTCCCTCCCTGTCAGGTTCCCTGCAGCCTCCTTGCCTTCCTTCCATCCAGATACTCTACTCTTCATTCTGGGTGTGTGCTCCCAACTTATTTATACTTTAACACCTAGCCTTAATTCCACCTAACTATCAGGCACTTTCTGATTATCTTTTGATATCACTCGTTTGCATTCACTGGCATTCATTGCCTGTGTCATGAATTTTACACTCACAGTGCCCTGTTTCCCCTCACATTTCTTGTTACTTAAATCTCAATATTTAAACCTCAGTATTCCACAACTAGAGAGGAAGCACTTTTTTCTCAATAAGAGTTTCACATTATTTTTTCTTTCACATGTTTCCATGGCTTCTACAAAAGAAAAAAACAAAAGAGAGGAAGTTTGGGAAGTGAACTAGAGTCCAGATTTCTAAGTTTAATATTTAGATCAAGATTTAGAGCTTTTAAGAGTATTTCAAGTTTACCTGAGTCCCACAAATATTAGCTTTCTCATCCTGTGAATGGAAGCATCCTGAGTTGTTCACCTAACACTGGACTAAGAGAACAAAAGTAAGCATTTGTTAATGAAAACATATACTATTATTTTAGTAGTAAGTTCTCAACACAGATGTTAGCATTCAAAACTATAGATTTTATCTTCTGTGATGAAGATAGGCAAAAGTACACAGCAGGTAGGCAAATGACACTCCAGCAACCCCTGCCCTAGTCCCCAGAGACTGTGAATGACTGTTGACAAGTGGGAAATTAAGGTTGCAGGGAGAATTAAATATGCTGATAATGTAACCATTAACCAAGCACCCTAGGAAAGAACTCATGCTCCAGTAACTGGCCCTACCTTCATGCATGTACTGATAGCATATACTGGACTCTGCGTTTCTCAAAAGGGGCACATTAAGTAAGAAGGAGGAAGTCATGGAAGGGGGGAGCCGCAGGGAAGAGGTGGGAAAGGGTATTTGCTCAAAACATACACATGTGCAACTATCAAACAACAAAATTATTATTATTATTATTTGTTTGTGTGTTTGTTTTACAAAAACTACATTGTCCTGGATTGTCTGGGTCAGATCTGTATAAACACAAATGTCTAATAGTGAGAATGTAGGAGGCAGAGGGGCCGTTGCAGAGTGGTGTGGTGTGAGACAGCATTTCTGTGGAGCAGCTGCCCATTCTCACTCCAGCACCTGTAAGCAGGCCGAAAAGATAACCTTGTTTACAAAGCTGTACTTGACAGTATTTTTCTACGCTCTGTCAGTTCCTTGAGATTGTAGGCGTTTCTTTCACATTTATCCAGGACAGACATGCAAAAGGAGCAGACTATTTCACAGTTGGAAAAATATATAATGATAATATATAGAGAACATAGCAAATATCATCAAGGAGGCAATATTAATATATATTTTTACATAGAGAAAAAGCCCAGAGAGGAAAACAATGAGGCTGAATCAGGAAAATTACTCAGCAAGCCTGGGCTATGACACTTTGACCCCTTTCTACTAATATAAGTTAAAAAGTAACGTTGCCAAATAAATTGCAAAGAAGAAATGCATAAACTGAAATCTAACAGAAACTTGTAAAAATCAATGGTTAATCATCAAAAGTGAAAGTCTCACAGGAGATTTCCCTGTCGCATTTACACAGACAATTTTACAAACTCTTCTTGCTAATATCAATTATTGTTTGGTTTCACTGTTCGTCAAACTCACATCTTTGACAAAATTAAAGACTGTTTATGATAATGTGCTAATTTCAACCTAGAACTTAATGTGAATAAAAGAAAACATTGTACATATTTACTGCTAACCTGTAAAAACAAGAAGAATGGGGACACTTCTCTATATAAGAATGTGCAAAGAGCAAGATGCATTGCTATAGAGCACATTTCCAGGTGCCAAAGCAGAATTAGGATTGATGTGTGTTAGAATTAAGACACTGAATCAACACGAGTACACCTGTATGACATATGTGGTTTTAATCACTGATTGGGTAATATGTGAAATTAGTAAAACAAGCACATTTACCTTATAAATATATATGTCCTACACATGGTTTTAAGCATGTATTGTTTAATATCTGAAAAACTAAAAGGAGATAGAAATAAGACAATGAAGAGTACTGAGAATTTAACATTAGACCCTCATAATGTAAAACTACACGTATAAACATAGTTTTATGCAGTTTTTAACCAAAGAAAATGGAAATAATCCTAAAAATAAAGTTACAAAATAAAATTTAGAAATGAAAAAAAATTAAAGAACAATATTTTTAAAAAATCATATTAGAAACTAAATTCAAAAACTTCTTTGAAAAGTATGGCAACTTTCAGGAATGGAGAATAGTACAAAATATGAAAGCAATTACTATTTAAATAGTTTTAAAACGAAATTTTGGACAGGAAGGATGTGAGGTTCCACATCAAAAGGATTCAATAACTAGAGAGCACAATGGATGTAGTCAGACCAGACGTATGGCAGTGAGGAGCAAGTGGAAAATCTCAGAACACTGGGTTAGAAAGGAGCAGCTAACAGAAGACAACAAAGCCTAATGAAGAATGTAGAACTCCCCATTTTAAGGGCAGGACCTTAGATGCCGAATTCCTCAATAGTTATATTCTTCCTGAAACAACGACACAGGACTGCAAAGCCAAGCTTTCTTCCTGAAGAGACACAGTGGTGTGGACACCAAGTTTTATAAGACTATTCCACAGGAAAAAAAAAAAAAATCTAACAAATGACTTAGTAACTGATCAGTGTTCGAACAAACACAGAAAGGATGTACAGGTTAGGGAGAATGTCGTACCTGCCAAATTAGTGATAGATATACAAAGGAAAAAGAAGAAAACCTAAGGGTTTTCTTTTAATAGAAGACTTTGTAGTTTTAAAATAAAAGTTACGTGGATAGCTGAAGATGTGGCTGAGCAGGAGAGTACTTGCTGAGCCCACAAACCTAACCTGCAATAGTCAGCAGCACATACAGACTTGTGTTTCAGGGGTGGAGAAGATGCCTTGTGATTCAGAGCTTGCCGCTCTTGCAGAAGGATGGAGGTCAGAGGCCAGCACCAGCACTGAGTGACTCATGATTGCCTGAGCTCAGGCTCCAGGAGATCTGATGCTTGCTTCTGGCCTCTCCGGGTCACTGCATACCCCTATGTAACAAAGATATTAACCTAAAAAACACATAGAAATGCAAATGTGGCTGTTCTGAGTCAGAACATTAACAGTGTTTGCCTCGCAGGGTAGAGCACCAGGGAGTTCGTTACTGGGAACTTTCATGTACTAAGAAGGAGGGGAGAGTCCAGCTATCAATGGGAAGATTATTATGAAACTTCTAAGAGGACATTTAAGATTGAAACACCAATAAATAGTTCATTAAATAACATTCTTAGTAATGTGAAAACAGTTGCCATGATGAATAGGGCCGTTGTGCTTTGTTATACTTTGAAAGACTATTTTTAAAGAAAAGCATTAAAACTGGCACTTTTATGAAAATGGAAACTATTAAAAATTTACATTTTTAAAAGAATGTAGATTCATGTTTGCAGCCACTAGAGGGCAAGTATTTCATCAATCTCGTTAGAAATAAATTGAGATAAATGGTCTTAGTATGTCTAGGCTTGACTAGTGCTGGTCAAAATAAGCCAGCAGGTCAGTGTCAAAAATTGCATGGTATAAGTATTAAAATTTTAAATAATTACAGCACTGCATTTACATTAAATGACCTGGTATAAATGACAGAGAAGAAAATCTACTAGCTTCACAAAAATATTTTATTCTCTTATTTAAAAATTAAATTACCAGACAAAGTAGGGTAAGTTGTTTGCTTTTAGGATGTCAGCTCCTTTACGACAAACAAATGAGGTCATTTAGTCAATTTGTTGTCTGAGGGATATTGATAAAAGAAGAGAAAGGTCTTCTTTGGATATGAAATTTGCCCATCTCATAAGGAAAGGAAGCAAAGGGAGAAGAAGAGAGATAGAGAGAGACAGAGACAGAGAGACTGAGGCAGACAGAGAAAGAACAAAGGGTGAAGAGAGGGCATTGGATTGCTTCTTTGAAAACTGATACAGAAGTAAAGACAAAATTAGCAAAACTCAGCAATTCATAAGAATTTTCAGACTGAATGCAACCTAAAAGTTCCTTTGATGCCTTTAATGATTCTCTGTGTGTGATATTAACACAGTCATCCAGCTACAGGACAAGAAACTTCTCTAGCTTACTTTGTCCAGGGCATGAAACATCAAGACAGCTAGGATGCCCATAAGGCATGTTGTCTAAATCGGAATATTTTGAGAAGACAAAGAGGATGATATTAACAATTATAGACCCAGATCATGAGTGGGTGAAGAACTCTCTGCACAAATATGACTGACACTGTCAAACGATACCTCCATCACGGGAGAAGCAGCAGGAACTAAGCAGCTGTGTTGTTTTTAAGGCCTACTTAATTGAGGAACATCTGGTGGCAGGTAGCCAGCCCATTAAAAATCAATTATACTCAACCGCGTGCATCTGAGCCATGCTGCACCAATCTCCTTACACTCATCGGATCCACATGTTCCTGAATAAACACACACACCGCTCAGGCCAGTGCCTTTGAACTTCGTGTGGTTGGATGTGAATTTCATCAGTGGCTTTCCTCTGACCCGTGAAAAAAGAGAAGCGTTCCTGTTGATCTACTCATTACTGTTGACAAGGCGAGAGACCAGGAAATGGTTTGGATAAAGCTCTGGATGCAGGAGTAACCAGAGAACCCACAACCCTGTGTAGCTCTGGAGTGCATAGAGACCTCCCATAAGTAATAGAGTTCTGATGATTGTGGTCATGGAGTAGACCTAGGGGGTTCATAGCAATCAAGAGTGTTTTGGTTTTTTTTTTTTTTTTTTTTTAAAGTTAGAATGCTAGTTTGGGTTGCGGAAAAGTTTCATATAAATTCCAGATCAAATGTCGGTTGCATATTTCTGTATTAGAGATCTTTATTTGCAGTTTAAATGACAGAGAATAATTTGTTAGCATGCTGTCTTCTTATGCATGAAGAATCATCCCAAGGGTTAGTATACCAGAGACAAATCTAAGGTAAAGTAGTGGACCTAGTAAAGAAAGCCCAAACAGAAGTAAAGTCATCTTTGAAGAAAAGCTGTGAACAGTGTCAGGGAGGGAAAAAAAATAAGTCGTGGATGCTTTACAGACCTAGGAGTACCATAGACAGTTGACTAGGAAGTAAAAAATAAAGATTATTTAAAAAATAAAATAAAACTTTATAATAATGATCTTTAAATAATTCATATAGGTTCAAAAGGCATCCACCTACATCATCACTGAGAACAGGAGAGCGGGTCACTGGATTTTCCTTCCCTCCTCCCTACGTCCCAAAAGCTAACAGACAAGTCACAACTTAGCTTTTTACTTTTTTCCCAAGAAAGATTTAAAAGGAGAATGAACAATGTATGTGATTTTTTTTTTAAATTAAGACATTAAAAAATTAGAGCTGTTCGTTGCCTTTAGTTTGTTTAATCCAATTTTCCTACAGATCAGAATAATTTTAAACATAAAATGTATAAAACAAATGAGATAATTAATTATCTTGACTTTGTATTTGAAACACCCCTTCTCTTTTTAAACTACGGTTTAGTGGCTCTCTATTTGTAATTATAATTTGATTCTTAGATTTGAAAAGGATCTTGGAGGCAATTTTAGTTCGATCCCTTTCCGCATAGATGAAGTAATTCAGGCTTTGAAGGCTGCCTGCCCTGGGGTCAGACTGCCCTCGGGTCGTGCACCCTGTAAATGGAGACCGGACTCTCTAAGTCAGCATTCCTGGCTCGAAATCTGCTGCCGTATTTTTTCAACTGTTTTTAAAATGTAAGGCTTATGTTTTATATTGACATGTTTATGAAGAGCTAAGCCTGCTTATGGCATAACATAATTTAAGCCCATATTGAAACTTTGGAACTGAAATGTAAGCAAACTAACATTTGTTAAGCTAGTTAAGCATTCTTCATTTCCATGATTTAATGAGCCATCATTTGGTGTTTATAATTTCTCATAATGCTCACTTATGTAGCACACTTATACATATTTATTATCATATAGATACTGCAATAAACATACATATATGTATATATTTAAAATATGTATAATAAAATATCAAAATTATAATTTAGAGCTTATCTAGAATGACACTTACCAGAACTCTTAGTCATACTCAGTACATGCTGACATACATACATATGTGTATAGAGTATAATTATAAAAATTGCGATTAATAAAATTTGTAGTTGCATCATGTTAAATAGCTTGGTATTTTGTGTAGTGTTCAGGACAAGATTTCCAGGTCTGTCTTTAAAATGTCTTTCTCAGTCATAAGAAGCTGCCGTTTCAAGTTTACTCTGGCTTAGAAAACAAATTTCAAGCATTTTATCGCAAGGTATGACATTTTCTGACAACATGTGTTGCTCTCAAGTGGAAGAGTATCCAGAGTGACAAAGAAGGTGCTTTGCACTACTTTACTCTCACTGAAAGGATGGGCCAGAGACTGTGCAGCAATAACAATGTGAAAATCTTTATATGAAGTTGTTCACCAGAGACTTGTCAATAGGCTGAGCCATATTGGATCTGGCAGTCTTACTACTGGGACAGTATTTGCCTTGAAGTCCTATCTTTTCTCTTTTTCAATGTCAGCCTGAAGGCTCTTAGACAACATATGTTCATTTCATGTCTTAGAGAAATTGCTTCTGGTATTGCGAATGCATTACCACACTGAGCTTTCTTGTAAAACAGATGGTACATATTAAGGTCTCTGTTTCTTGTACAGTTTCACTAACAATGGCACCACATTCTTCACATTGACAAAAGTATCATCAGCATCATGCAGTGCGGCCCTAGACTGTGTCAGGATGGTAAATGAGCACTTCAAACAGAAAGATCAATGGGGAAGGTGAGCCAAACCCCTCAGAGAACTACGGATTGAAAGTGGTCATTTCTTGAAACCATTCTCTTAAAATTTTACCCGGGAAATACTCTGTTCTGCTCTTCAGAGACCCTCTGTCAAATGGCTTTTCAAGTAAACACAATGACAGACATACAGAAGAGTCAACTTTCTGAAAAGAAGATTTGAAGTACACACCCTGACCTTTCAGCCAGCCGGGTTCCCTGTAAGTGATGGCTTACGAATTAAACAGGGTATGATTCCAAACTAGGCCACTTAGCACTGACTGGAAATACTCTAAGAACCAG
>REGO01000046.1:3088864-3110825 GCA_010120015.1 Rhombomys opimus | reverse complement strand
GGCATGCTTTTTAAAACTTTTATTTACATTTCTCTTGTTTTTTTTTTTTTCTCCCTACACTTAACTCCATTCCCTTCCAACACCCCTTTACCAGCTAGGAGAGAAAAAGGATTAGTGGGAGAGGAGGCGCAGTCCTCTTAGCTGCTTCCTGCTGGTTAGGGTTCTTGGGTTCCTTGGAGCCAGTCCAATCCTTGTTTCAGGAGATCTTCAACTTCTTGTCTCACAACAGCAACCAGGAGCAGCAAGGGGGAAGCAGGAGCAGCCTGGTTCTTTATTTGAGTACCACTTTATCCAGAATCCTCAGATTTAAATTACCTGCAGCTGGCAAAGAGCTCACATGAGGCAAATAGTCTGCTGCTGTGGACAGTCTGAATCAGTCCCACATCCTTCACTTGGGACTAAAACAAAACTATGTTTTTATACACAACAATGATTATTTTGGAAGAGGAAGGAACTGAGCAGAAAAAGGGTAGAGTCAAAATCAGGCAATCCCGGATAGATGGAAATGAACAAACATCATTATATACATGAATGAAAATGTTGTAATGCAGCCCACTACTGTACAACTTGTAGATGCTATTAAAAACATTTTAAAAGCACGATTACCTGCTCAACTCTATACTTTTGATTTATGTTATTAAAATTTGAAAATATTTCAGAATTTAAATAAATGCATACAAATTTTCCAAATTTATACAAAATACTTTCATTGACTCTAAGTTGCATGAGTTACTTTAAAGTATTCAAGAAATAACATTGACACCAGTCAAGAGAGTCTGCAGCAACAATGATAAATTATTAGACCTAAGGAGAGATTGGAGAATAGTCTCTCCAGTTTTGGAGTCTCACAATATTTTAGTATTTCTTGTTTTATTCATTGCATTCAGTATTTATTATTTTCTTAGTCTTCTCTCATGTAATTCATTCAGACTGCAGCTTCCAGTCCTTCTCCCACCTCCCCTCTTCCACAGATTGACTGCTCCTTTACCTTAAGAAAAGAGCAGTTACTAAGACTCATAACCAAACCGTTAGCAGGGTGCAGGGAATCATATGAAAGAAGGGGAGTTAGTATGACCTTTAGAGGACAGGAACTCCACAAAGACCAAATATATCTGGGCACAGGGGTCTTTTATGAGACTGATTGTCCAACCAAGGACCATGTATGGATATAACCTAGAACCTCTGCTCAGATATAGCCCATGGTAGCTCAGTATCCAAGTGGATAGCCTAGTATGGGGAATAGAGACTATTTCTGACATGAACTCAATGGCTGGCTCTTTGACCTCCCCTCCCCTCCAGGGAGGAACAGTCCTGCTAGGCCACAGAGGAGGACTTTGTAGCCACTCCTGAAGATACCTGATAAAACAGGGTCAGATGAAAGGGGAGGAGGTCCTTTCCTATCAGTGGACATGGAAAGGGGCAAAGAGGAGATGAGGGAGGGAGGGTGGAATTGGGAGGGAGTGGGGGAGGGGGATACAGCTGGGATACAAAGTTAATAAACTGTAAGTAATATTTTAAAAAATTTTTAAAAATTGAAAAAAAAAGAAAAGAGAAGAGCAGGCCTCCCAGGGATATCAACCGAACATTGAAAAACAAGATACATAAGAATAGGCAGAAACCTTCATATCAAGGCTAGATGAGACAACCCAGTAGGATGAAAAGGGTCCTGAGTGCAGGCAAAGAGACAAATAAATAAATAAATAAATAAACACTAAACAACCTCAGCATGAATGCAGAGTACTTAGTACAGACCCATGCAGGCTCCATAATTGCATTTTCAGTCTGTGAGTCCCGATGAGGCCTGCTTAGTTGACTCTGTGGGCCATATTCTCTTGGTGTTGTTGACCTGCTCTGGCTCTTATAATCCTTCCTCCCCTTCTTTCTTGGTGTTCCCTGACTGTTTCACCTAATGTTTTGATGTGGGTCTCTGCATCTGCTCCCAGCTCCTGCAGGAGGAAGTCTTTATGATAACAATTGAGTTAGGCTCCAAGCTCTAGGGTATAGCCAAATAAAATTAGGAGTCATTCCATTGACTTTCTTGTTTGTATGCATATGGCCTCAGGACAGCTGAAGTCTTATTAGGGTTGAAATTTATTAGAGACCTTTGAGCTTTTGGTACCGAAATATTTTTACATACGTAAACAGCATTTACATACATATTTAAATTTGTGAAATATTTGGAAATTTTTGCTATTATTTTCAAGTAATAATTTAATCATTTGCTATTTTGGTTTTGTATCCTAGTTGATTTTTTCATTTCTTTTAATGATTTTTTATTTCTCTATAAATTTCTAAGTGTATTTTCCAATAACTTTTCTTTCAGCTCAGAAACGATCAAGATGATGATGATGTAGTGGTGGTGACGATGATGGTGATGACTATTTGCTTAATCATTTCTACTGTTGGATCTGACTATCAGATTTTTTTATTTGATTGATTTTTTTTCATCTATAGATCTTTTATTCATAAAATTAATTTCCTCTGTTAAGTTTCTTGCTTTGGTTGATTAATATTTTTCCAACATCATTAAAAATTTCCCTGCAGTAATCTTATGAAAGAAGGGGGAAATAGAAAGACCTGGAGGGGACAAGAGCTCCAAAACGAGACCAACAGAAACAAGAGAAACAAAAACAAACAAACAAGCAAACAAACAATAACAACAAAAACCTCAGCTCTGGGGCCCTGCAGAGAATGATACCCCAACCAAGGACAATGCATGGAGAGGACCTAAAACCCTGGCTCAGATGTAGTCCATAGACTTAGTCTCCAAGTGGGTTCCCTCATAAGGGGATCAGGGACTGGCATGAACTTAGTGACAGGCTCCCTGATCACGTTCCGCTGGGAGGTGCAGACTTGCCAGTGCACAGAGGAAGACAATGCAACCAGTCCTGATGAGACCCGATAGGCTAGGGTCAAATAGAAAGGGAGAAGGACTTCCTCTATCAGTGGACTAGAGCAGGAGCATAGGGGGAGAAGAGGGAGGAAGGGTGGGCTTGAGAGCAGACGAGGGAGGGAGACACAGCCAGGATACAAATTGAATAAATTTCAATGAATGATAATAATTTTTTAAAAAATTCCCTGAATTTTCTTAATGTTCCTTAAATTTTCTTCAAATTGTTTTTGAATTTTTACATCTTTATTTTACTTAGAACAGGTACTGAAAGTGTTATTCTTTTGAGTGTACCTGTCTCCTTGGGTTTGTTTCTTGGATTATGTTGATGTCAGGACATTTGGTGAAACAGGCATACCCAGTTTTCCCGAGCCAGCCGTGCTGTCAAACACCATTTCCAGAGGGTGGTGAAGCTACAAGGGACTGTAATGAGTGGGATGTGCAATGATTCCGGCAAAACGAGCCTGCATCTGCATCTGTACATTTTATCAAGGCCAGTGATGGTGAAGATTGCAGGAGCTATGAGTGCCAATGGTATGTGTATATAAAGTAGTGCTGAGTGTTGCTGGGTCTTTGGTAATGGTCGTTTCTAAGCTGTGACACTTTTTCGTCTCAGGACAGCTTTATTGGAAAAGTTCCTTCTCTGAATTGGCTTGGATTTGCCTAAGTGACACCTATAGAGCATATATATGGCTGAAGCTTAAAGCACAGTTTTGCATGAGGTGACCAAGACCCTAAACCTGTGGTAATACCACTTCTGCTTGTGGTATAGGCATCTTTTTTTTTTTTTTTTTGCTTTTAGAATATGAACATTTGTGAAGCATCCAGAGAGGTGAAAATGAGCCTTCATATGTACAGATTTGCTCTAGATCTGATGTCAAGAAGAGGCGTATATGGCCTCTGAAACATGGCCTCTATATGGCCACTGAAACATCCTGTGGAAATGGATAGCATATGAGATGTGAGAACACGCGGTACACGTTTGTAGCCTGGATCCACAGTGCTGGTCATCACAGGACAGCCATGCAGTATATCTGAAGATATGCATGGGTTTATAAGAAGTGATGCCTTCATCCCACAGGTACTGAAACACCAGCTACTCGCTCAGGTTAGAACGGATGCATGCCATGTTTTCCTCTCCAGAGGCTCCCAGGAGGACTGACTATTGATTCTGTTGAGACAACATACGCTTGGGTTCTCTATGTAATAGTCCCACTGGAGACCCATTATTTCCAATTATAAAGCTAATAACAAAAGCATCTGCCTTTTTTTTTCATTGCTATCTGCTTTTAGCGACTCAACTATGACAATATATTGTTTTTTTTTTTTTTTCAAAATGGAGATTCTCTGATGTTTTGAACAGTTGCATTGCTGTAGACACTTTAGTAAGTCCTTCATTATTCCTGGGGATATTTTGGTTTGTCAATAGTGTCGTATGTATATTTAATGTAGTGATGACATTTGATTATCTCTTACTTTTTCACCATGTTGACGAAACTTTCATTTTTATAATAATTATTTGTAGTCTATTTTCCATGTGTATGTAAGTATTTGTGGGTGTGTCTGTATGTGTGTAGCATGCATGTGCCTAATACCCACAGAAGCCAGAGAGACCATCTTATCCCTCATAACTAGAGTTACACAGTTACAGATGGTTGTAAGCCACTGTGTAACTGTTGGGAATAGAACCCAGGTACTCTACCAGAGTTACGAAAGCTCTTAACCACTGAATCACCTCTCCAAATTTCTACTTCTAAAAGCCAAACACTTGGTTACAGTTATGTAAGTGATAGTAAAAGTAATATTAGAGTATCATATATATGTATATACATATGCCTATATACATATATATGTATACATTTACAGATACATATAATTACATATACATATATGAAAGTTGCTTGCTTTGAAAGCTAGGCTGTGAAACAAATGGAGTTGAAATTCATGTGAGGCTGTCATTTTGTTCTGATGACAGTGTCCTTTGCTTTAAAGAAGCTTTTCAGTTTCATGAGGTCCCATTTATTTATTGCTGATCTTAGAACCTGTGCTTTGGTGTTCTGTTCAGGAAGTTGTCTCTTGTGCCAATGAGGTCAAGGATCTTCCCCGATTTTTCTTCTAATAGATTTAGAATGTCTGATTTTATGTTGATGTCTTTGATCCACTTGGAGAGGACCTAGACACCCTGTTCAAAGGAAGCCCATTGGCTGCTCAGTTTCCAAGTGGGTATACTAGTAAGGGGAACAGGGACTATCTCTGACATGAACTCAGTGGCTGGCTCTTTGATCACCATCCTGTTGGAGGTGCAGCCTTGCCATGCCACAAAGGAAGATGATGCAGCCAGTCCTGATGAGACCTGATAAGCTAGGGTCAAATAGAAGGGGAGGAGGACCTCTCCTATCAGGGGACTAGGGAAAGGGCATAGGGGGAGAAGAGGGAAGGTGGGTGGGATTGGGAGGAGATGAGGGAGGGGGCTGCAGTGGGGACACAAAGTACATAAATTGTAATACATAAATATATAAATAAAATTAAATTTAAAAAAGAAATCCATGTGAATCCCTTTTACCTCTATTTTATAAAAAGAAGGAGAAAAGGAGAAAGAGCAAGAAAAAGAGGAAGAGGAGAAGGAAAGGAGGAAGACAATAATGTCCTATTATTGGAGGATTTGGAGTTTGTAACTCATGGGAGGAAGGTTCAGAATTTGTCTACAAATAATATCTTAACATTTCCCACCTGAAAGGTGTTCTTTTAAACTAAAGAAACCAAAAATATATGAGATAATAGTTATCTAAATGCATTTCATAACTATTTGTAAGGAGCTGGGGAGACAATTTTCTTCAATAGGCAAGAAAACCTATAGTGTATTGCAGAAATATCTGGAAGCCTGTCATGCCTGGAACTCTCAACTGCGAAGCTCACAGGCCCTGGTTGGCTGTGAAGGGTGAACGTCCTACCGATGTGCTGTGTTGATAAATGGACACAGTGTCAAATCACCCTCTAAACTCATATCTCTAGACCCATAGCGTGGTGTGGTCCTCATTAGAGTTATTTCCTCTGGCCTCATCAACATGTCTTTGTTAGTGGACAGTGATTAACTAATAAACCCACAGGTCATCCAAGTGCAAGGAATATATGCCTGAGGGGGAACCAGCCACAAACGGTGTACCTATATCATCCCGTCTCTTAGGGCTCAGAAACCATCTGGAACAATTGATGGAAAGAGTATGAGAGCCATAGGTTAGGCACAGTTTCTGGAAATGGCAAGACTGTTGCACTAACGAACTCCCAAAAGCTATGGCTGCCGGCATCAGATCAAGCAGTCAGTTTCTAGCAGGAATCTAGGAGAGGCTCATGTGCCCCAACCTTAACTGAGGAACTATCTAGAGTTGACAGGGTAGAGAGAGTCAGTTTCCTTAAGTGTGAGCACCAGGACGATGTCCCCACTGCAGTGGGTAGCCCCACACTTATCAGAGTCAGTTTTGTTGTTTTGTTTTGTTTTGGTTTGGTTTTGGTTTTTTAAGAGAACATGAAGTTGAGTGGTATGGGAATATGGGTGCTGGACCTGGGAAGAACTATGGTAAAGGGTCAGGGATGATATCACCAAATATATATTGTATACATGTAGAAATCCTTAAGGAAATAATTAAAATGTTAAACTAAAAAAAAAGAAAATGTTTACTCTCCTTTGTTGAATCAGCCTGTGCTTTATATCTACAAAGTTTACTCCATTGATTTGTGTTTTGCTGTAATTATTCTGAACTGCCAATAGTCCAATACTGTAAGAAAATTTGTAGTGATATTAGCCCGAGTGCTCTACTCTGTAGAAGCAGTTGTTTTATGCCTCTATTCTCTTCCATGACTTCAGAAAACAATTTTGAAACTATCTTTTCCTTTAATTACTACAACTTAAATAAAATATCTAATATATAAAACTGATGGTGTATAATTCATTTTTATCTTATATTGATAAGCCAGTTATAAGTTTCCAAATAAATATGATTTGTGAAATAATTTAATAAATACTTAGCCTCAGTGCTAATGTCTATTTGGCCATAAGTATATTTAAGCACAGACTTGAAGGACAATGGATTTAGAACAGAAGAAATATTTTTAGAATCAGACTCTTAGACACATTAGGAGTCAGACTTTAGACAGGTCATAGAAAAACTTAAGTCTTTGCCTACAAATTTAGGCTGACGGCACTGATGTAAAAGATAAACTGTGAGGAATAAGTAAGACACTGGATGTACAGTACCTAAACTAGTATATATCACATGGTAAGAATGCATTGAGCTAGTATCATTGACGGCATGATTAGTAAATAAGGGTATATAGTAGCTTAAAGTTGGTATGTGAGGAAAGTATATTTTCCCTTTTTATTTTACTTTTTTTCACAGTTTATTCATTATATATCCCAATTGAAGCCCCCTCCCTCAACTCCCCCAGTATCGCCCTCTCTCCCTCATCCTCCATCCCCTCCCCCTAGTCCAATGAAAGAGAAAGTTCTCCACTATTGCCATCTGCCCGTAGCTTACCAAGTCTCATCAGGACTGCCTGGAGCATCTTCCTTGGGAGCCTGGCAAGGCCACAACACCAGCCGGAAGTGTTCAAAGAGCAGGCAAACGAGTTCATGATGGAGGCAGCCCCTGCTCCCCACCCTGGGAGATCCACATGGAGACTGAACTACCAATTGGCCACATCTGAGCAGGGGTCCAGGTGTTCTCCGTGCATGGTCCACCATTGGTGCATCAGTCTCTGCAAGATCCCCTGGGCTCAGATCCTTTAGCTTTGTTGGTCTCCTTGTGGGGCTCCTTTCCCCTCCATGTCCCTCTATCCCCACCCCCATCTTCTTCCATAAGACTCCTTGTGCTCTGCTCAAAGTTTGGCCTTGAGTCTCAGGATCTACTTCCCTTCCCTGTTGTGTGGGGCCTTTCAGAGGACCCTCTATAGTAGGCTCCCATTCTGTTTCCTCTCTTCCACCGCTTCTGGTGTCAATCCTGTTTGCCAATCTGAATGAGATTTAAGCTTCCCCCCAGGGTCCTCCTTAGTGGTTTTCTACATATCTGATGAGCAGAATATAAGTTGGTATAAGCAACTCTAGAAATTTCTTTTTTATAATTCACACTGGCAATGAATTATTCTAGTATTCTCTGAGATATCTTTATTTCACCTTCAGTCTGACCTGCCCTTTTTTCTATTGGATATAGGGATGTGAGTTAGCTTTTCTTTCCAGTGCTTTGATGATCTCTACTGTCTACACCCCCACAGTGCTTAACACAGCCAACGCCTAAGCTGATGTTGTCTAGGCTACTTTCATTGACTTAAGTTTTTCTTATGGTCCTTTAGTTTGACTCTGGTGCTCCTTTCGTTGGTTATTATGTTTTCCCTGTGAATCTGGAGAGATTCTGCAGCACCTGTGTTCTCTATGTCTATGTCTTTAATAAACGTGGAAACTTGCAGACTTTCTTTGGAGTTTTGAAATTTCCTGAAACTCTGATGCGTACATTACACATTTCAGTGACCCGGGGGATCTACTTACTTTCCATCCCCTTGTTTCCTTTCAGTTTCTTATTTTCTATTGAAGCATATTTTTAGTTACTTTGCATCTCACTTTTGCTATACACAGTTCTAGGTAAAGTCATTTTCTTTTTAATTTTGGATATAGATTTTCTCAACTGAGAGTTCTTATTTTATCATGTATGATCAACACATTGTCCCTTCCGGTTTTATACTGGACATTTGATAGCAGTTCTAACACACTGAATCTTGTTATCTTGCTCTAAAGGCTGTACTATTTCTTTTTAAAATAGATAATTAACTTGATTTAACTCAATTAAAACTATATCTCCTGAGTCATAGTTCCCATGAAAATTCATAGTTCTTGGACCTGGTTGTGTGGTATCAGGTGGCTGTGTGATTTGTGGCTTACCTAGGCCTGTGAGCTTCATTAAAATACATAATATTGGGCTTGTACATTGGGGCCTTCTGCTTTACTGTGATTTTTTTTAATTGCTAGAAATATTTTCCAAAAGTCTATATATTTTTTTCATTTTTCAAGAGACCAACTGCATTAAAAGCCACAGAAAATTGCCTAAAATTTGTTAGCATAGTCTTTGGAAGGTGTAATACCTCTCTTCATTCATGTACTTTAGGCAATTATTCAATGTTGTTCAGTCACTGGTGTGCTTGTGTGTGTGTGTGTGTTTGTGTGTGGTCTGTGTGTGTGTGGTCTCTCTGTGTGTGTGTTTAAAGCAACTTTTTGCAACTTTTTTTCATGGGAAGTTTGGGTTAGTTAAAGCCTTATTAGTTACTGTGGAGTACTCTAGCATACTTTGAAGCTATCTGGATTCTCTCATAGAAATCTATGAGGCCAAACAACTGACCAGTAAAGTTAAACCAAAACCAAAACACATAAACTTAAAAGTAGTTGGAGCTAAATTATTTCCAAAAGCAGGTGAGGATAAGGTAGCTACAGGAACAATGTGGCCCCAGCAGCTCTGTGTCCCAGCAACAAAATGTCCCTCCAAGTCTCCAAAGGCTGGCTCCAATGTGCAATGAGGAGGTAAAATTCATAGCAAGACAAGAGAGTTGAAGTAAGCTTCAGTGTGCCAATTCTCAAAACACAAAACAAAAACAAAAACCTGTGCTATGCAAAGCCACCTACAAAAGACAGGCTTCTGCCACTGAAAGATAGAAGCTTGGGATCCATAGACACAAAGTACATAGATGATACAAATGAAAAAGAAAGTGGAAGCAATACAGTTCAGAAAGTAGCTCATCTTCCTGTAAGAGCAGCCAGAGCAAAATTACCTAAGACATGAAACTCGAAAAGCTATCTGGACCTCTCTTTTTCTAAATTCTTAAATAATTTTACGTAAACATGAGCAATGTGAAGGGAATCCCAAATAACAAATGAGAGATTTAGAAGCAAAGTGTTTTCTTGGTTAATAAAGCATGTTACAAAAATAACCAATGACATGAAGGAAAAATTGTAAGTTTCATTTTTACATGAGCTAAATGAAAATACATCAACTAAAGAGTGTAATTTAAAAGCACACAGAAAATTAAAGAACTCTGTAAATATCTGAAATAAAAAAATTTTAAAAACTGCAATTTTGAAGTCCAGAGAATTATTGGACTTTGATGCAGCAATTGAAATCTCACTGTGGGAGAAAAAGAAGTTACTGAGCTGAAAAAAACCCACCCAAATAACTGTTCAGAACATTGAAACTGAGAAGTCTGATTAAGCAAATAGAGTTGTGATACAAAGGATTAGGACTGTTGTTTGTTTATCTTGTGTTTAGAATTTCATAGCAACAAACAAACAATAAACTACAGAAAACTGATGTAAGTAATTATACATAATATTTAGTTTCATTCATATTAATTTTGTGTGTCAGACATTTTATTTATTTGTATTAATAAATTATCTTTTAGATTATAAATAGATAATTTCTTTTCCCTTTCCCTCTTCTCCAAACTCTCATATAGGCCCCTCTTAGTTATTTTTCAAATTCATGAACTTTTTTTCACTAATTGTTGTTACAGGCTAAAATAAGTATATGTAAATGTGCACATACATGTATATGTCAATACATATATTCCATGATACATAAATGAAACCTGTTCAATCTGTATAATGTTACCTGTATGTATGTTTTCAATACCATTTGGTATTATATAACCAGTTGGTGTGTTCTTTTCTGGAGAAGACTATTTCTTTCATTCTCATCAGTCTTTAATCATCTATAGTTCTTTCTAACCAATCATAATTCAAGGTTGTGAAGTCCAGTCCAAGGATACCTCTAAGCCTCCAAGATTATTCCAGAAAAGGGGGCAGAAAGATGGTAGGAGCCAGAAGATTGAGGATGTAAGATTGCATCTCCTAGGAATTTCATAAGCCACTCATAATGTCTAGTCAATGTGGCTATCAAAACATGGGCTGAAGAAGGAAAACCACAATAAACAACACACACACACACACACACGCACACACACGCACATGCACACACATACACACACACACCGTCTAGCTGTTGTTAACATTTGAAGAGTGAGACAAGAATCAGGAAGAAACAACAGTTGTGCTCATGTTTTCTGCATCCTGGAAATCCCTTCTTTCACTGTGACTAGCATTTAGTCCCAATCCCAATTAAATGTGAAGAACACTATTTATTCAAACAAGTGAATGTTTATGTTTTAAATTTTCACCATCTCTGGGGCTAACTAAAAGATTCTGGATAATTTACTTTGATGTGTTTAAAATGCAAACTCCGTGCACATTAATGTTGCTAATGAAATGTGGGAATCATCTGTTTATGTTTCTAAAACTCCACAGATCCTAAATATTCTATTTAAAAGTACCTCCCATCCACATCAAGGTTATGTCTCCAGACAGGAATCAATTGCATGGCAACTCCCATAATTACACAAAATCTTATTTATGAAAATGTTTTGCTGTCCCGGAACGCTTCTGATAAACAGCCTTTAGAATCTGCTCTGAGTGCCCCGGAGAGCATCCTGCATCGATGAAGTGAAGCTGCAGCACACCTGTCTCGCTGCTGGTACCAGACTGTGAGCTGCAGTCAGCATTGGTTGGAGATGTGAATCGTTGCCTTGCTAAAGATTTGATTATGCAGCTCTTGTTTCATTTGTTAGTTCTTTCATGTCCGTGGATAAAGTTTTATGTGGAATTAAATACCATACAGGTGAAACTAAGATGACAGCAGAACATTTAAAAACGCCTTGTTGATGAATTATTTGATAATGTGATTTGTTTTCACTCTTCTCTCAGCCGTGAAAGAGATATGTTTGTTAGCAGTGATGATGTTGCTTTTGCCTTAACTACTAGGAGACAGTTTGATCCGTTACAAAGTCAAATAAGCGCATCATCAGTAGGAAAATTTCGGACAGCCTCACCTCATCAAAAAGTACATGGGGATTTTAATTAGTGGAAGAACAAGATCTGAGTAACTCATATGCCAAGTCTTACTTCAAAGAGATACCACAGTCAATACAATGCTCGAAGGATATTGCTCTTTCATTATTTACAGCGCTGGAGATTTAAAACAAGGGAATCGTAATGGTCTGGGGAGATTTGACCAGGCTCTTCTTCAGCAGCTGGAAACAGATTATAGAACTGTGCAGACTTTCCTGCAAGTATTATTTTTCAGTGGAGTTTTTGTATATTTCTGTAACAAAGAAAGTCTGGCCTCTTTACTCATAAAAGACAATGAAGTAGATTTTTCTAAGAAGGATAAAATAGACATTCGAATCCAAAGTCATAGGATCTTCTTTTTCAATGAAAATGAATTTAAATATGCTAAAAAAAACAAAGCTTTTAAATAATATGGCAACACATCAAATCAAAATTCGTAGATTTTAATGATAAAAGAAATGACTGATTTGTGTAGTCACCAAATTTAGAAAAGAAAATAAGACAACATTTTTACTAATTTCTGCACTGATTTTTCATATATATTAAATGTGCATGGTGTGAATATATAATACGTGTTGCTAGTTTCATTAACAGATTTGTTTGCCCGCTTGTAGGAGCCAGACTTGGCAAGTCAACAGTCAGTACGCACAGCTTTCAGGAGGAGCAGTGCGAAAACTGTTAGGAGCTGATACTATGTTAGGAACATGCTCTTCTGTATTCAAATTAAGACCTTTCAATCCATGGGAACAGGTGTATTAGATTATGAAAGATAATCGTTACGTAGAACATCTGATTTTAAATGGTAATCACATCTACAAAAATATTTTCACAATACCACCTGAATCATCATTTGACTGAATCACTCTTGCTTGGCCCAGCCCACTTGACACACACAACAAACCATCACTGTTAGTTATATGCAAATGAAACCCAACCCTTCTCCCCCCCAAAAAAAATACCATCTGGGTTCTGAACAGACCTCATATTCTAAAAAACAAACAAACAAAAAAGCAAGATGTGGTTTTCTTCTTACACTTAGGTAAGTGCTGGAGTGCATTTTACTTTTTCTTTTGTTTGTATGTGGATATGGGTGTGTGACTATGTGTGTGTGTGTGTGTGTGTGTGTGTGTGTGTGTGTGTGTGCGCATATACGTGTGCAGGCTAGACGTCAACTTTAGGTATGATTCTTCCTGAGCTCTTTAACCTTGTTCTTTGAGGCAGGGCATCCAATTAGGATGAGCGGATATCATCAAGTAGGGTAAGCTGACCAGGAAGCATGCCACGGGGACTGGCCTCCCTGAAGCCCCTGGTTATCGTGCCTGGCTTTTTGCATGAATGCTTAGTATAAACTCTGGTTATAATGTTGCAAAACAGCACTTTGCTGACTGAAGATTCTCTCCACCCTCAACGCACCTTAGATTAAAACAGGGAAAAAAAATCACAAATTTAAATCTTTTAAATGAAACACAAAGAAATGTGAGGTAAAATTTCCCATTTGCCTGTTCATAGCATGGAATCAGCTGAGGTTTGAGGAAAAGTGCCCTAAGAAGGAACTGAGCTTGCCCGGCCCTCCTCCCCCATACGCCATTAACTCGCTGTGGGATCTTGAGTATCCACTTAACCTTTATGACCCTCAATTTATCTGTTAAAACAAAGACAGTTTAACAAGCAAGATTCTCCACTAGTCACCACCAATTCATTTGGTGACCAGGAGGAAAATATAAACAACTCATGTGGACTGAGAATATGTAAACAGAGTTGCAAAGCCAGTTTTCCAGACAAATCACACTGGAGAATAAAGTCCCTGGTTTGCCACTTCTGAGTGAAAAAAAAAAAAAATGTTCTTTAGTTCTTTTTAATAAAACATATCTAAAATATGCCTTTATTTATCATCCACATCAAATTCCTTACCTACATTATAGTAGTAAAATGGACAGGAGACTATTGTGTGTGTGTGTCTGTGTGTTTTCTGGGAAAAAGTTATATTTTATATAATTAAAAAATACAATGAATTGAAAGAAAATCTGATGGCCACCTTGAAGAAGCGATGAAACCTGAGTTCTGTGAGGGATTTAAACCTTAGTCGCTTGCTGTTTTTGTTTAAACCTTTACACCATAATAAACACGTGTATTCATGACTGAATGCTTTTTGCAGGAACGCTGGTGAGGGATGTTCTAACAAAGAAGGCTGTGGTAGCCTTTGCTGGACGGGTAGCTGAAGTGGAATGGCCGCTCCTGTGAGAGGGAGGCCCCTGCTGAGCCGTGTGCTGACCTGCCTATGCGAGGAAAAGCCACTTTAGAAACAAGAGACACCCTGCTTATTAGCCACGGATTGCTGGGAGTCCTCGAGCAGCAGTGAGCGGCTACAGACCTCACCTATGATCTCTCTTGAAATTAAATTTTTGTGGTCTCTTCTCATACAATTCTTTTCCCAAAACCAATTTGCATAATTTGGTATAATTTGAAATGATTGACACGAGTTGCTAATTGTTAGGGTAGTAGCTAGACCCTTAAAGTATCTGAGTCTCTAAGGCAAAGGTTAGACTCCAGTAACTGGTAGTGTGGGGTCGAATTGATATTAGTTTAATAATCTGTAAACTATGCAAGAAAATGTAATAGTCCTACATTACAAGGATAGTCCTTCCACTGAAGAGTTTATTCAAATGTATAATCTAAATAATTGAGTACCTCTGCATAAAATAGAGCATCCCTTCATATGCAAACACCATTTAATGGATATTTAAATCCAAATAGATGGATAAAAGATACCAGAATGTAATTGGTTTGCTTTTGATTATTTCATTGATATCAATTTCCTTAAAGAGTAAGTCTGGACAAGGTAGGATTTATTGTCACAGACTCTTGTCAACTTGACAGAGAGGAGTGGAAAGATTCAGCCTTGTTCTTCCAACAGTTATGCGTGAAAGCTTTCGGTGGAGGGGAAACCCCGACCAAATGTTTGGTCTTCTTTTTGCCCAGGCTACCCACCGAAAATACTAAGTCAAATTTTACCTATTTTCTAGTTACTTAATGTTTGGGGTGTCTTCCTAGACATGAGCCTCCCTCACCTCTTTGGCTTAACTGGAGAACGTGAATTAAAACACAGGAGAAAAATGAGAATGGGTGCTTTTTGGCCTTGTTGCCCTCTGCATGTCTGTGTGATCTTCAATGCCTTTCACAAGTGTTCTGCGTGACCTTAAATTTCAGGGGGCCTCCCTTGAAGAGGTGAGGTGGACACAAGCCTCAGAGGAGGGGTGGCATTGTCTCTATTTTGCAAGAATAACAGTCAAGGACAGGACAAGTTCAAAGCTGCAGCGGTAAGAAAGGGTGAATTCTGTATGCTCTTCACTGAGAAGTTGTGTTCTTTCCAAAGCGAGGAAAAAGTGCAGTAAAACACTCTTGTTTTATTATCATGTTTATTTTAAACTGGTATTAGTGGGTTACTGCATGATGTTTGTTTCAATACATGTAAACATGGTGAGATTTTCAAAGCAGGACTAGCATATAAACTTCCTCTGACATTTATCATTTCTCTATGATGAAAACATTCAAAGCCCCTTCTAGCTTATTCAAATATCCACACAACAGTTTTTCATTGTCCCCTACAATGTAAATGGACCTTGGAAATTTTGGTTATAACTTAATATCAATTGAATGATTACTTTTTCCACTTTTTCTTTTCCCACAGGCTGTTAAAAGCGATAAAATACCTTTGCACGTAATGTGCAAAGATTTTATTTATTTTTATTCTTATTTTAGTTTCACTTTTGGTTTTTACTTGACTAGTAAACAACCCAAAATGTTATCATTTTAAAATGACTTTTCAGTTATTGAGATTATTCTCTGCCATTTTCTATAAAATTAAGTATATCCTATCGCATTTTGTTGCCAATAAACTCAGGATCAAAAACGGGTATTTAAAACTCAAAGAAAGATTCTTTAAGTATATCATTGTGTGTTTAATTGGTATCACTTCATCCAGACTTAATAATAAAAGCAAGCAGGGACCAGTGTGGCAGAGCACGCCTTTAATCCTGGCACTTGAGAGGCAGAGGCAGGAAGAACTCTGTGAGTTTCAGGACACCCACGAGAACAGAGTGAGATCCTCTCACAAAGTAAATGAGATCAAATAAAACACATGAGGATAAAATAAAATTATTTTCAAGTATTTTGAAAATCACGTTTTTCCTTCATTTCAGCGTGAGTGCTTCCATAAGTACATGTTAAATATAGCCGTTACGCAGTAACAAATTCTCATTTAATAGAAAGTACTATAAACAAAACATTTTAACTTATAGAAAAAGTATTTTGTATTTGGATGGATACTCTTTAGTTTTTTTCTTTTAAAATAAATACATCATGATTATACATGCTCACATAATATTTATATTTTCAATTTCAAAATTTAAAAATTCATTGAATGAAATTTGAAACACACAGAAATGTACAAAGAGATTAGATTTTATTTATCTTAGTTTTTCTCTCTCTCTCTCTCTTTCTTTCTATGTGTGTGTTTGGGGATTTTGAGACAGAATCTAATTAAGTTGCCCAAAACATTTTTTAGCTCATTCTGAAATCCAGGAAGTTCTTGAACTTGTGGCCTTCCTCTTTTTAACTGGTATGTCGATCTACACAGCAGGTCAGACATTTAGACTTCTACTTATTATTTTATACATAATAGTATTGTTCAGAAGATTTTCTGTAAGTGTTGTGTTTAAATTTAAATTTGAAGAGATATTTTTAAAAATTTGAAATCACATTGTCAAACTCTCCTGGAAAAAAAATATCTTTTGTGTTTTTGGGAAGAAGACAAATGTTTTCCAAACTCTTGTTCACATCTTGATGGCAGCCTAGTCTATCACATGAAGCATTTACTACTTAGGTCTTCTAAGGACTTGGTCTCGGGGCTGAGATGACAGATGAATCACTGAAATGTTTGCCACACAATGAGGGCCTGAGTTTGGTCCTCAGAGTCATATAATGGTACACACTTAGAATTCAAGCATGCTAGACACCAAAATGTTGTTTTAAAGAATGAAAATCCCAAATTGTTTGATTTTACCAATAAAAACTCAGGAGCCAGTTGCTCTGCAACTCAGAGAGGTAGATAAAGCACCAAGAGAACCTTCCTCCTCAGCTCAGGTCTAAGAAGGAAAAGGCCACAAGCTTGCCAGCTCACATGACAGCCCAGGAGGAGATAAAGACCAAAAAAGTAAAGAGCTAAAGAGCTAAAGCAGCCTTCTCCGCCATGCTGTCTTAAATACCCTTCTTTCTTTTAATTCCTGTCAGCTGGTTACTTGCTCTGCCTCTTGACCTGGGGTTAACTTCATTAAATCCTGTGTACGGAAAGCTCTAGGATTAAAGGTGTGTGTTAGGGCTGAACCACACCAAACAAAAGACGGGTTTTTACAGCTCACAATCTTGGAGATCACAATGGGATCGAATATCCTGCAACACAGGGGAGGTGGAAACAAGATTTCTGGGTCATCCTCGTCAAAAAACCTTAGGGTGAACACTGGCCTACATACACAGACACACACTTACACATTCACCCCTTACCAATACACACACGCGTACACACCGAGAGAGGAGGGGGAGTGAGGGAGAGAAAATGAGTGAGAGGAAGGGAGATACAGAGAGAGGGAGGGAAAGAGAGGCTGCACATCCCTGCAAGATTTACTTGTCTATTTAATAGCCATGTAATTCTAAAGACTGCTGCCTGCCTTTTGACATACAAAGAATGAACGTTTTTATAAAGCTATCTCTGGTGTCTTTCTCCGGCTGTAACACTGTGTCTACTGGAGAAATACAGACTCATAAAAATTTTCCCTATATTACTGTTGAATATTCTGGATTTCATGTATATCTGTGCCACACATGGGTATGTGTTCCTGTGTATGTGCTACAAGGATTTTCATAGATATGGCAATGTATTAACATGAAATGGGTCCTAATTTCCTTTCTTTTTTAATAACTAAAACTGTGATAATTACATTAAAACTTTTCTTGGTGCACTTATACTTTTTTCCTAAGATGATATGTTTAATTTCTTTGAGTTTTGAGTTTAGCAGAAACAAGTCATTTCTCTCCCAGCTTTGTTTCTGAAGTTGCTTATGAGCCATTTGCAAAGCTTTTGTAGTGAAAATGTTGAAAGGGTTTATTACCATTAATCTTTTGTGAGGGTGTGTGTAATTCATCTCACTAGCCATCAGAATCCCCAGAAGGTAAATTACTCTAGAGATCTCTGTGCCCTCACACTGTATCAAATTGACCTGGTCCTTGTTTGCCATTTTTGTGTACTACATTGCTTATTTAACAAGAAACAGAATGATTGTAATTCTGAGAAGGTCCTTTGATAGTAGTTTTGACACTCTGCCTGAATAATGACCCTCATTATGGTACTGGTGACGGGTTCTGAAAGAGCTGATTTATGAATATATCACAGGTTCAGCGTTAGAGCTCCCTTCTCACTTACTTCTGATATAGACTCAGATATGGACAGAGCCCTTTGAAATATGGAGAGACCAAGATAATTGCACAATTATGACCATTCAAATCATCTCTTTTCCTGGCTTAACAAAGCTCTGCCATTTAATTTTGACTGTCTCTGAAGTTATTAGAAACCTTTGACAACATGTTTATTAGAGGAATGTGTCTCAGAGTAACCGTGCCAGGACGAAGGTGGAATTGGTCCTGAGTTTTCCCTTCTGAAGCCTCGGCTAAATAGCTATAGCAAATACTCATTAATGGCTGATGAGACAATAGAGTGTTAGAAGCAAGATTAGCTAAGAGCAAAAAGTCTGTGTCCTTGATAAAACAAATTACAAGGCACTCTGTAAACACTTTTTTGTGAAGAATGTTGTTGATTTATTGTTTCCTCTATAGTGATTATTTAAATAAATGTAGCTAATTTAGTTCATTTGCCAAACCGTATAATTCTGTTCTTTGTGGAGGAGTTATATGTAAAAGCCTCAAGGAATCACATCCCCATTAATCTTTTCACAAGTGCAATAAATAAGTAAAGAGACATGGTTTAATTTTGCCAGTTAGAAGATATTTAAATAGCAGGAGAGGTAAACTGATTATCTGCTCTTAGTAAAAAGTCACGTGAACACACTTTTGCTCGTTAATAGCTTTAATGAAACTCAGCAACAACAAATATAGCACAACTGTTTACTGAGAACATAGCAAGTGAGGGGTTTTGCTCTTCTGCCTTGGTCTTCTTTTGGGAAAATATTGTTTACCTTTTGTTTATCTACCTATCTGTTTCTATCTGTTTTAACAATATTAACTGCACCTGTAAAACATTAGAGGTTTTTTTTTTTTTTTCAGAAAAATATCACCCAACTCAATAGAGTAATATTTGAACTTGAGAGAGAAAGAGAGAACAAGAAAGAAAGAGACCATTTTTCTTCCATTAAACTCTTTCCTGGCCATGAATAAAGAAACATGTCTCCTTGTGATTATTAGAAGAAAGCTTGAGGTAGTCTTATTCTTCGCTGTTTCCATCAGCTGACACTTGAGATTAAAACTATGTAGTTACTAAAAGCATTGGTTGGAAGTTAATTTTAAATGAAGGCTGATAATGACCTGGAGTAAATTTAATAAAGACCCTGCATTTCATGGCAAAATCAGCCAGTTAAAACATAGTAAGATTTTTCTGAAACCTTTAAACAAAGTGATCAACTGAATTCCTTTTAAAAGGCTGGGAATTTAACAATAACAAAAACAAAAAACTTTTTTTTTTTTTACATCTGCAAAACCTTTATTCTTACTTCATCAACATATTTTTTAGAAAGTTCATGTCTAAAGGGGAAAATGTTTGCCACCTCTGGAGTGTAGGTGTCATTAACAAAATGGATCTTTGCGAAACTTCCATCACCTATTCCATGAATATGCTTTGTAAAAATTCTGGAGGTGGCATCTTCTTCCTTTGCTTTCCTGCTTAAATAGGCCTCCTACAGAAGTACACTGTGCTGCATGAAAGGATTTTAGAGCATAACAAAACCTCCTAGACCTTAATAACTATACATGACTGATCTGTCCTTTCCAGCAAGGTTAACCACTTCTCCCAAGGAGTTAAGTGGCATATAAACTATTGTTCACACCATTTGTGCTAAGAGTATAGGATGACCTCAAACACCATCGTGGCCACACAGGCACCTGCACTGTGCATTTATCAACAAAGGAAAAAAGACCACAGGGGCAGATCTGACTGTAAGTGTATTAGGACTCCATAAGGATAAATGTCTAACCTCATTCCACAGCAAAAAAGTAATTACTGAGCTATTGTTTCTATATTGTTAATATTTTTTATGGTTCTTTGGAAATATGTGCTATTTAGTTCCTGAGTTGACATCTGTACTGTATTATATCTTACACAAAGCACCCAGACAAACGTGGAGAGCAATCAAATAACTGTAAGATCATTTTGCTGTTTCAGGAAATCAACATCAGACACCAAATATAAAGAAAAAGGAATAGTTTAAATTTAGTAGTATATTTTTATACTTAAATTATCTAATTAACAATAGTCTGAACAGCCAAGTTTTAAAGCTTTATTCTTTCAAAAATTACATGCTCCATTTAGACTACGTCTTTCTCCCTTATGTATTTATGGTCTGATATTTATTCTTATATTGCATCAAGTGTTTCTCTGTGTGCCTCCCTTTCCCTCTTATATAGTGCAGGTGGGTGTGTCACACTGTCTGTCTTCACATTAACAGAAGCCTTTCCTATGGGACCTTCACAGGGGTCTGGGCACCTATGGGAGCCTGAGCTGCGGCTGACGCCTGGGCCTTGGCCTCTACCATGGTTTGAACCTTGGGCTTTGGTTGGCAGGGCCTATGACCCTTGGCCATGTAGCTTTGAATCTGCTTCCCAAGCTTGGGGTGAGCAATGAAAGCCAGACGGCTGAGTTTGTGGTTCCGGCCCTTTGGCATCTTGGGCCTAATGGCTGCAGGCTTCACAAGGGCCTTGATGGCCTCTGCTTGCGCACTCACTGCCTTTGCGTTGTTTGCCTGCATCTTCTTCAGGCCTTTCCTGTTGTGTGTGCCTGTTGGCAAAGCGCATGTTCCTCACGAACTTGGGGTCTGCCCCCTTAAGAGATTCGTATCTTTGTGACCTGGGTTTCTTGATGCCATTTCTGTGCTATTTGCAGGACTGGTTGTGTGTGGTGTGGTTCTTGGCCTTGGCCGTGTTTGCACGTAACCCGGGCTCCCGCAGTGTCTGGGGCCGGAAGAGCCAAAACACGCTATTTACTAGTCAGGGCAAACATTGGTGGCTCCTCCAGTATGAACCACTGAGTAGCTTATAAGTAGAACAACATGAAATGGAAGACCATATTGAAAAATCCAATTATACACATTTTTATGTTCAAGGTAAAAATAATAGTTGATTTCATAAATACACACTTCTGGGAATTGACAGAAGGAACAACTTAGGTCTTAATGCTTCAGCTCTGTGCTTTCTTCTAAAGATTTCAGGTGCTCACGTTTAGGCCTCATCTCTCCAGAGGAGGGACCAGTAACAACGTTCTGGGTCTCTGTAAGAAAATGGCAACCGCCTTCTGTGGGCCCCAGGAATTTCCACTGTGTTTAATTCCTAATCATATCCATACTTTGTGAATTGTAAAGGATGTAATATGTAACTGACATTGTGTGTCAAATATTATTTATTTTGCTATAACATAGCATTTCAGTAAAAGTAAGAGAGGGAGAATTGGTTGTCTCCAGGGATGAACTCCTGAGTTAACTAATCTCCAAACACATATACAAGTGAGCAAGACTAAATGGATTCCTCAGGTTGTGTTTACATACACATGTGTGTATTTATATGTACCCGTATGTAAGAATATAATTAAAGAATAAGTCATGAACTTGACAGGGAAGGAGAGCACATGGGAGGACTTGGATGAGGTATAGGATAGGGTAGAAATAATGTAGATACAGTACTCATTTCTGAAATTTGAATATAATGAAGAAGAAGAGGAAGGGGAAATGTGTGTCATGGATGTACTGTCATGAGAACTTTGAGGCACATAGCATGGAATAGCAAACGAAAGAGCCGTGCTACATGTGTGAGGAAAAATGTTTAATATTTTTCTGAAAGGAATTAAATACCCACAATTTCTGAAA
>REGO01000046.1:3071430-3088499 GCA_010120015.1 Rhombomys opimus | reverse complement strand
TTGATATAATTCACTATTTTATTAGGTGCTTCCCATAGGTTAGCATATAGTATATATAAGGTACAGAAATAGCACTGGGAATGTAGATGAATTTGGTTGAGTCATGAATTCTGCACACACTGGCAGTGAGCAGGGACAGAGCCATACAAAGAGGGACACCTGCTTGTGGTTTTGAAGACAAATCATGAGTTTTCATATCAGCAAATGGAGAGAAGAGTAAATTGCAGACAAAGCTGCAGATGGCTGAGCCAGAACCTTGTGCTTGGGGACCTGGCAGTTAAGAGTGAATGAGTAGAATGGAACTGTGAAGTGTAGAGAGAGTGAGAAGAAATGACACCTAGAGGGACTGTCAGGACCTTAACACTTTCTTCTGCAATTGCTCATCATTAAAAAAAAATCAAAAAATGGCATGGCATAGATTTTTGTTGTTTTTAAGAATGATGTAAAGAATAAAGTGGAGAAAGGGCAGGAAAGAGGCAGAGAAATCAAAGAGACAATAATGGAAATGGAAAGACAAAGGCTTAAGCCACTCATTCATCAAGGGCTACAGATTTACAAGGAGATAAAGGAAGGAGAATAGGCTGACTTCAAATTCTAGAGATTACTTCTATTTTGTTCAGTTCATCCTAGACCTTATTTTGTCAGAGAACGCAACTCACTTTGATAAGGCACACATGAAACATTTGAAGATGAGCACAAGATGGTGAGATTTGCCTCTGCACAGGGTCTCAGGAGAAAAGACCATGCTACTTTGCTCCCGTCGCTCTCTCCCGTACCTTACATTTCTCCCAGGACTTCTTCTTTGTGATCTCCAGTTTAAATTACACAATTTGAAGGGGCACAGAGATGGATCCATTAAGAAAGTGCCTGCTGCTCATGCTGAAAGAACCTGAGCTTGGCGCTCCACCGTGCTGGGTGTGGTTGCCAACATCTGTAACCCCAGCACTGAAAGAGCAGAGACAATGGGCTCCCTGAAGCTCACTGGCCAGTCAGTCCAGCTGATTTCATGAGCTCCACGTTCAGTGAGAGACCCGGTCTCAGGATATGCGACAAAAAGTATTTGAAGAAGATACCCAGTGTTGACTTCTGGACTCCAAGTACATGTAAACACACACACACACACACACACACACATACACACACACACACAGAGACACGCATACACTATGTACAACACATATACACATAAAAAAATTAAGCTACTTATTCTTGCCTGTTTTTGAAAGTCTGTTTCATTCATCACAGTTTGTCATTCATTCACTGTTTGCTATTCTCTGTCTGTTTTGCTTCAAGCATCATCTTCTGTGTAAAGCCCTCTCCCAGGACCTCAGCATCCCCTCCAGAAGAATGAATGCCATCTTTTTTAACTTAATTTTAATTTTTTATATTAATTACAGTTTATTTACTTTGTATCCCAGCTGTAGCCTCCTCCCTCATTCCTTCCCAATCCCACCCTGCCTCCCTCATCTCCTCCTATGCCCCTCTCCAAGTCCACTGATAGGGAGGTCCTCCTCCCCTCCCATCTGACTCTAGCTTATCAGGTCTCATCAGGACTGGCTGCATTGTCCTCTGAATGCCATCTTTTGAGGTAAGCTGTTGTATACAATACACAGTGTATATGTGGCTAACATGCACATAGCATATGAGTAAGTAAGTTGTTTGACTGAATACCAGAATTGAGTGATTAAGCAAATTTAGGTCCAGAGATAAATTGGTTACCATGGTTACTCTTTCTTTATTGTGACCTTTCTTTTGTCCTGTGCTGTATCATCTTTAGCTTCACCTACAAATTGTTTAAAGATGAGTCTTGCTTCTAGGCATTGTGGAGTACCCCTTTAATTCTAGCCCTCAGGAGGCATAGGCAGGAAGATCTCTGTGAGTTTGAGGCTAGCCTAGTCTACTTAATGAGTTCCAGGACAGCCAGGGCTATGTATCGAGACCCTGTCACAAAACCAAAACCAAGCAAGCAAACAAAAAGAGATGAATCTTAGGAAAGTTGTTTTGAGATATAGCTGGCTAACACCTGGATAGAGATAGAATGAGATAGAATCTGCTTGCGTCACTAAGAATGCCTTGAAAAAAAAAATCTGCATGCTTGACTCATTATGGTAACAGGAAGGGGTATAAAGTTCAACTCGTAGTATATCCACTGTGATGGCAGCCACCTTGAAATCACAGTTGTGGTATACGAACAAAAGTTTTCTTCTTGAACCTGGAAGAAGTTCTACTACCAACAAGGAGCAAAGATGATGGCAGTTTCTGGGTAGAACAATGGTGCTTGAAGGGTTTTTTCTTTCTAATTAAAAAAGAAACTAAATACCTGAAGTAGAAATTTGTTGATACGTAAAAATTTCAATGTTGAAACATGCCTTCCTGGAGCCAGCAGAAAGTTTCTCAGAGGCTGAATATGAGAACCATAATAGAGTCTAGAAGGAGGCTGCTGACTAAGTTGTCACAGGTGCATTCTTGGTTTACAAGGGCGAGAGGTGGGCGGTAGTCCAGAAGTGATTGCGTTTTATCAGAGAAGTCACAGCATCTCCAGTGGAAGGCATGTATGTATACAAGGAAGTGGTTCTCATGCTTTGGATAGATATTGTAACTGTTGACATTTTATAGTATTGAAGTCTTGATTTGATCACACAGCTCATAGTTCTCCAAAGTGGCAAATGCTTAAGACAAGATGTGTGAACACCAAAATAAAAAACCTGGGCAATCTTTTTCTTTTCTTTTCTTTTTTCCTTTTCTTTTCTTTTTTTCTTCTTTCCTTCCTTTTTTCTTTTTATTCTATTGGCTTTTTCCTTCCTTTTGGTACTAATTTTTGGAACTGGTTCTCGCTGTATATATCAAGCCAGTCTTGGGCTTGTGTCAACCTCCTGGGATAACGGGCATATGCCATCATACATGAAATTAAAAGTAAATAAACAAATGGATCTTTCACATTGTGGTTATTAACACATATAGAAATTTAGGTGGTTAAATAATGTATCCATATTTTAATGAAAAGGGATTGAAATGTATGTTAAAAGTTTTCATTTACCCTACCCCCACACCAGTGTTTTTACAACTTGTTTTAAGAATGAGGTAAATTTCGTTCCCCTTGTATTCCGTATCAGACACAGGGAAATTTCCAGCCATCTCCCCTCACCCATGCCACGGCTGGAGTGGCTCCATGAGTCATCATTTCACATTCTCATCTTTCATTTACATTTAGAGAAAATTAACCTTCATTCCCTGGAAGAGACTTGGCTGCCAGAAACCATGTGCTAAACAAAGAACTTACTTTCCCTCATCAGGAAGTGAGTTGCTGCCCCTGCTGTTATCTGGGCTTTGGCTAACTGCTCTGTCCCTGACTGCTCAGCTTGCTGGTGGCGGTGGACCTGCCCCTAGGGCTGCTGTAGGGTCAGCTGGTTGATGGCCTGTCTTTTTTTCCCAGGTGTCACTGCGGAGGAATAATCCTGACCTCGGCGCGATTAAAGAGCCAGAGCTTGCATTACTGCGTCTTCTGACTTTGTCCCTGGAACCCCGTAAACTCTGTTAGAGCAAATCCCGCAAGTATCATTTAAAAGGGGGTTGGGGGATCTTTTGAATGCATTTTTTTCGTTTTCTTCCACAATAGAATATAAATGCATTTCTTAAAAGAACCTTTAGAAATGCTGTAGGTTGCACAATGAGGTACATTTTTCCTCTATTCTTCCCTGGCATAACTTTATTTTTCGCTGGTACACATTATTGTTATTGACAGCAGTTCTAAAGCCTGTAAAATAAAAAGAAATTAAACAGAGAATCAATAAAGATTAGCTATTTTCTCCAGATTACTAGCCTATCATTCTCATAATTGCAATAATGGTTGCTGATGGAAATTCTATTTATGTGAGTCATTTTATTCTTGTTATTTACTATTATTAATGTTACCATTATTATCTTCTTACCCTTCAGTTCACAAGATGTATCTTCTCAGTGAATTTTAATTCCAGGAGCTTGCTATTATACTGTACATAATCCTATCAAAGACTGTCCTTCTTGCAACATTTTCAGTGATATATTATCCTACAGACCATTAATGAATGAGCTTCATATCTTACTAATACTGTTTTAGATACTATTTTTATTAATTTCCTCAGCTGTAATTCTTTATACACTACCTGTGTCTGTCTTCTATTAAAGTTGTGTTTTCAATTTTTACATGAAGATTTCAAAGGGAACCATTAACTTCGCCTTTAAAATGGATTTTCCTTCAGATCCTCAGTGATTACATTATCATAATACCCATGCTTTGTTCTCCTATACTGTTAACAAGTTAATTTTCACAGTTTTTCTTTACTTTGGATTCCAATTTTATGTTAACAATCAAAATTAAAACAGTAACACCCTGATGTGGCCTACATGCAAATGGGATAAGAAATAACTTGAAAAACAAACCAATTGCACTTTGTCCTCTCACTAGGATTTGGGCACCATCATCAAATAAAGGAAAGAATTACGTCGACTATTGAACATATTTTCTCTGAGCACTGTTACTTGAAAGTAAATACAGTTGTCAGGGAGAAGGTGCTGCACTCCCAGGTCATAACTTATTTCACCCCTTATTTATTCTTTTTTAAAGGGTCTGAGCAAATGGGCAACATGAAAGGCACTAATTTGGCTTTGTTTTCACTTTTCTTTCATTGCCATAGGACTCAGATTGCAAATCGTGGTTACACAAAATAATTCTCATTGAGGTTTTGTCATTTTTTCCCTCTGAACATTTTCCTGGGAAATTTTTTAAGATTGTGTGGGTATCTTTCATATATAGCTACAGGAAAGGTCAAACACAGAAAAGGTAGATTAAATAAGCTAAGACTTAAGCAACATCCTTTTGTAATTTCATTAAAACATTCTGACAGGATAAAAATTAGTAGCCAATATTAAAATGTCCTTAAAACTATACTCTGTATAGAGCATGTAAATAAGCTTTGTTCCTCTAAGGAAAGATTAAATATACATGTGATATTCTGTAGTGTACATTAATAGCTACGGAAAAGGGCATTATTATGGTAATATCAACTTGTAATATATTTAGCACGTAACAGTAGCTTTTTTCATAAGCAGTATGCACAGTGGTTTATATCGATATACTTCGTTTGCCTTTCCATGCATTGTTTGCTCTTCCATACACCTCCCAATTTATGGGCATGTGCAAAATATCCATATGCTTGGATAAATGGACTAAAGGCTGTTAGGGTGATCAAGAACTGGCTGAATGGAAGAGCGGGATGAGTAGACATTAGAGACATAAGTGAGGGGAGGAGAGAAGGAACAGAGCAAACATTCTGCTTAAGTGACATTAACATCCCCCCACGCTCCCTCTCAAAACAAGAAGTCAAACAACTGGTAAAGTGGCCAATATAAGACTACTCCTGGCAGATGTGGTGGTTAATGCAGAATAATGCTAACACTCCCAGTCTGACCAGAAGAGGCACCAGGGGTTTGAGGCCAACCTGGGCCTCACAGTGAGTTCCAAGTGAGCCTTGGCCACACATTCCTACCCTTACTCATTTCCTCCTGTCAGAATGTTTTCAGGCAATTGTTTGTCAAATGTAACGGTGGTCTGAAATTGTGTCAGTAAGTTTAGAAATAGCTGCTTCTTCCAATTCCACCCCTTTACCAACACTAAGAAATTCAGGGAAAAGAGTGCCTATTTTAAAATTAAAGATGGAATTACATCATTTTCTCTTTCCATTTCCTCCGTCCAGTCCTGTGTACCTTCTGAAAACATGGCAACTTTTTTTTCTTGAATTGTTATTGAGTTTATGTATGCACTCACTCACACACACACAACCTGCTCAGTCTGTTCAGTGTTACTTGTACATGTGTGATTTCAGGGCTGACCACTTGGATAACTAGTTAGGGAGCTCACTAACTAGCTCACTGAAGATCGTTTCTCTCACTCTCATCTTTCTTTAGTCGCCTGTAGTTCTTTGTCTGTGGGTAGGATCCCATGAGGTTTTCTTCTTCTATGTTAAAGGATCCATTGGCGTATTCCCTGAAGTCCTCTTCAGGTAGCCATATTGCTGAGGTGTCTTGGGTGAGATTTCCTTGTCATTTTAGGCAATAACAATTTCATATCAGATTTTCCCATCCTTTCTCTTAAAAATCTTTCTGCTTTCTCTTTCAAGAATTTATAACAGTATATTATGATGAATATAGGGAGATGGCTCATATTTTTTTGTAAATCAACAAACTAAGTCGTAATTATGAGCTGCTTATACAAATTAATAAGGAAATAATGATACTGATAAATAGGCAGGTCAAATGAAGAAAGGACTCTCAACAACTATGACAAATACAATTAAAACACAAATTTACAGTAGCGAATATGCAATCCATGCTAGCAGGCAAAATCCTATCTCAGGCTGGGTCCCCTTCTGCCCTTGGGGCATCCGGCCACCATGAAGCACTGGGCTGGACTGGAAGGAATGAAGCTTAACCGGAAGCATAGGTTGGTAGGATCTTGATCCTGAGTTGTGTGCGAGGAGAAAAAAATCTCCAAGATGGTTTTCAGTGAAGCAGCTCTCTATTATTGTGGGCATAAGGGCTATGTAAACCGTGGGGGTGTGGGTACGTGTTTTTAGGGTGAGTGTAAACCGCTGGGACAGAGGTGCTGGGAATACTTCATTTGCATGAAGACGAATTGCTGGTGGAGCTGGACACACCCTTATAAGGAAATAGGAAGTTTCAGCATAAATCCTGGCCACCAGGCTCTGCGACTACCTCAAAGGCTGCAGAGACGGTCTCCCACGGCTTTGTGCACTGAGGCATGCAAGCCCGGAAGAGGGAGGGAGTGATCCTTACTCCTTCTGTCTCAAGATGAGATTTCCGGGGTTTGGACACATCTAGCCCTCCCTCTTGCTCTGAGCAGGCTCTGCCAGTCGCATAGCTCACCTGCCCCACAATCTCACACATTAAAATTTTTAAATAAGACGTGTGATCTCAGTTCACACATGAGATCAACCTAGTGCAGCTGTTATTTACAGCAAGAATGAAACATTTTCATTGTTAGTTCTGTTTTTCATATTTAGCAAATTTACTGAAGATGGGTATTAGGGGATTTTTTTTTAACATTATTGATAAAGAAACAGAAAGGGGTTTCTAAAGTCATACTGTTGATAAGACCAGAATTAACACTTAAATTATCACATAGTAAATCATGAAAACGTTAAGTCTAGAAATAATTTCTCATGCATTATTTTTTTCTCATCACTAAGAGAATATACTTGACGTGAGAGTGAATATGGCTACTTGACAGAAGGAACTTAAGACAGATTGGTTTTGGCTTATGGTCAAGGTTGTAGAGTCCATCACAGCAGAAAAGCATAGTGGCAGGAATGTGCAGCGGTCAGTCATAATGTTCTGGCAGTAGGGACACAGAAATGAAGGCTGGTGTTCACTCTCATCATTTCCCCTCTTGCTACAATTGTCAGTGGAGGATTTTCCCACCCCAATTTAATCTTTCTGGAAATACCCTCACAGGCATGCTCCAAAGTATATCCTGAAGGTGATTTCTTAAGCCAATCAAGTTGACAAAAAGATTCGCCAGCATTTCTGCCGTCTCTAGCCTCCCACTAGCTAACTAATAAAAAGAATTTGTTCATATTATTTGACCAAAATTAATGCTTAAACATTTATGTAAGTTATCTAAAATATTGTGCATACTGAGGCTATGAGAAATGAAGGAGGGTAGTTTTGAACTTTTTAATGATTTTCTAAACCTCGCCTAAAAATAGCTGACAGTCGTCCTACCCACTTTTTGGAGGGTCTGGGATAGTTACCCTCATCACAAGCACTCATTTCAGGGCTGAAGACCCTTCAGTGGTTAAGAGCATGTGTTGTTTCTGAAAGGGCCAAGATTCAATTCATTTCTAACACCCACATCGTGGCTCACAACCACCTCTGTAATTTTACTTCCACAGGGTCCGATACCTTCTCCTGACGCAACAGTAACTAGTTATGCACGTGGCGCCCCCGTAGACATGTTGACACTCACATATGCATATAAAATAAAACTAATAAATCTTTAAGAAAGAAAGGAAAACACACAAGAACCATTCACACCAGTGCAATCCTGCTCAGGCCTGAGCTGGATTCAGCGTACGTAGTGAAAAGCTCAGGCACTTTTCATGGTAAAGAGATCAGCACAAAGTTCTGGTGAGAATCTGGATAATTTTTCCCCCATAATGTGAATTTTGTGTGAGGGAAGGGACAATTTTCAAACGAATGTTTTCCCCTTAGTTTTATAATCATTTTCTGTATGAAGCAGCATCAAATACCACAAATGTATAGAAAACTTATATTCAGTGATTGATAGGAAGGAACTGAAGTCATGGCACTGTGAAAAGCAACTTGATAGCTATAAGTGTAATCCTATCATTCTAAAGAAATGTTTGTGTTTGTTACACATAAGGTCATTTTAAGAAATTTCAAGTTAATATAAGTTTTCATGACCCTCCCAAATAACTGTTTGTTATAATTTATTCTGAAAGCAGTAATGTCAACCATAATTTTTATATAAAATTCTTGCTATAAAAATAATTATTTTTCACAGCTTGTTCACATAGGTTTACAGTGCTACTGTTATGTTTTGAAAACTGGATTATGCTTTCTTCCTTTTATTGCTTAGAAAACCAGAAAGTCTGCTTTAGGCTAACTGGAGGTTATATGTTCACAATAAATCTAGACATGAAAAATCAATAGAAACATTTAAACCTGTGATGTTGGAGAACGGCCTCTCAGAAAAGATCAAATGCTAAGAATTGAATCTCATGTACCCCCGTGCACAGGATTACTACAGGTGAGTGTTTGTTGATGTGATCCCATTTCTGTTTCAAGGCAACCACAGGACCCTTGGAAACGTGACACTGTTAAAGGATCCTCAGGCTTAGCAGTGGAGCCTCATAGACTGTGAGGGAAAGGCCAGCAGCCCAAGATTAGCTTCTGTGTGCATTCAGATCACCAGGCTTCGTCCTACAGCGTGCACATGCTGAGAACCTGCAGTGGGGAAGGTCAAACAGACACTCTTCTACATTCTAGGCAGAAAGGGAAGGATCTGGGTTAACACTGAGGGTAGTCAAATCTCTTTGAAATCCTAAGCCACGTATCTCCAACAAACCTACACTGCCTAATCTTCAAATGCCTGAGATTTGTGGGGGGACAACTCATCCTCGCCATCATTTCTAAACAGAAGGAACTTATTCTGGCTGTTTTTATGTCAACCTGACACGGGCTAGAGTCATTGGGGAAGAGAGAACTTCAGTTTGGAAAATGCCTGCAGTTAAACTTGTAGTGCGTTTTCCTTCCTTTTTAATTAAATTTTTATATTAATTACAGTTTATTCACTTTGTATCCCAGCTGTAGCCCTCACCCTCATTCCCTCCCAATCCCACTCTCCCTCCCTCTCTCACCTCCTCCCAAGTCCACTGATAGGGGAAGTCCTCCTCCCCTTCCATCTGCCCCTAGCTTATCAAGTCTCATCAGGACTGGCTGCAATATCTTCCTCTGTGGCCTGGCAAGGCTGCTGCCCACTTAGGGGGAGGTGATCAAGGCATTTTCTTAATTAGTGGGAGGGCATTGGCCATTGTTGGTGTGCCATTTCTGGACAGGTGATCCTGGGCTGTAGAAGAATGCAGGCTGACCAGCTTATGAAGGCAAGTGTGTAAGCAGCACTTCTCACCGTGTCTGCTTTGGTTCCTGCCTCTCAGTTACTGCCTTCCTTTCCTTCATGAGAGACTGTTATCATCAGGACAAGTAAGCTGGCATTTTATGACAGCAGTAGATACCCTAACTAAGAAGTGACTGAATGGGAGACCATTATCCTAGAAAATAAGACAGGCACCAGAGGTCTTAAGCAGATGAATATGAGCATTGCAAAGAAGCCTCTGACAATAAGCCCCTCCCCACCCTCGGGAGCCTCTTGCCCTGTGATAGCCCTTTCTAGCTCTTCAGCACTCTCCACGTGAAGAGTCCTGTCCTGTGTGACTATGAGAGCCACCCTGCATGAATACTTCCATTTCCTTTCAGTGGGTTTCACTCTTGGCTCCCAAAAATGCATTTTCAAATTTAAACCTGAAAATACCTAATTATTTTCTATCTGTATGGACCTATAGGAGATTTCAGATGGTAACAATTCAAATAAACTCTCTAGAGCTACTGAGCTTTATCCAGTGGAAACTGTACACCTATGGAATCTGTCTTCAGAAATTGTGAGGCCAAGAACAACCTTCTATGTCAAAGATAAATAATGGATCTTAGTGTTTTTTAAACTAGCATTGACACACGTGTTGTTCTAAATCACTGTGTCAAGTAATCTTTGTGAACTATGATTCTAGTAAGTATGGCAGAGATAAAGACATCATTTAATGTGTTTCTTAAGTAAGAGTTGTGAGATGTGTGTATATTTCAAGAAAAGAAAGAAATTCATAAAGTATAACATGCCAAAAGCAATGAAGACCTGTTCAACATTATTGAATAGAGAAAAATGAGTAAGTCAACACAATCTTTTTTTTAAAAAATGTGTTTATTTATTAGTTTAACTTGCCACAATTTTTAATCCCATGATTAATTCAAATCTAAACACAATACAACAAAGAATTCTAAGAAGGGAGGCGCAAAAAAAGGCAACAAAGCTCTAAAATATTAAAGTTTATAATTCAATAAAACTGATATCCCATTTAAATAGAACAAGGCACTAAAATAAGCTCACTGTTTATTTGCTTGAATTTTAAATGAGTAGAAAAGCAGGGAAAAGACAATAAGGGTAGAATAACATGGAACCAGATGTCAGTTTATTTAAGAACCTATTAGATATTCAAACAGGATTTAGGATAAAAATTATCAAGTAATAGAAAGGAAATCTGAAATAATCATAGAAAAACAACTCAACATTTTGAACGGATGGTGGTAGCTTCCTAAACAACACAAATCATTCTCTCCTTTGAGATAGTCATTTATAGCCATGCTTTATAAAGGATGAAATGAATGCTCAGATATATTAATAAACTCCTGCTCTTTCTTCCATCCTACCCCACAGATCAAAATACATGTATGATTTTCTATCTTAATCATTTACAGACAACTAACAAACATCCAGCAATTTGGACTACATTATTTTCTTTTTAACCATTTTTATCACACCCGCATCACTTCTTTCCAGTTGTTTTATCACTGGAATGACATTTTTTTTTATTATTTTTTGAGAACTATAATATAATTACATCTTTTCCACTTTTCCTTCCTCCTTTCAGCCCCTTCCACATACCATTCCTTCTTTCCCTCAACCCTACCCTTCCAAATTCAGGAAATCTTTTTTGTTGTTGTTGTTTCCCTCTCTCTCAAACAGACACACACACACACACACACACACACACACACACACCTTTTTATTGTTTCCCTCTCTCAAACTATATATACCTGTTTACTACATATAATGTTACTTATGCGTGTGTGTTTTCAGGGCTGACCATTGGGTATTGGATAGCTAATTGGTATGCTCTTTCCTGAAAAACTATTTCTCTTGCTCTCAGCATTCCTTAGTTGCTTATAGCTCTTTGTGTAGGCTTGGGGCCTCATGAACTTTCCCTCTTTCACATTAGGGTGTCATGGCGTCATCCTTGTTCACGTCACATTTAGGCGGCTTGGAACAGACCTACCAAACTGAACTGTTGAGCCGAATTCCAGCTGATATATCACAACACAAGTCCTGTACCTAAGGCTAGGGGATTGTTAAGGGAGGCTTAAGAATGACTGTAAGAGCCAAAAGAACAAGAAGTTTGCTATTTGATTGTGGTTCCTAGAAATGTTAGGCATCCAAGATTATATTTGATGATATGTTAAAAGTTAAACAATTTAAAACTCAACAAACTTAAACCTGCAAACTAAAATTAGAATTAGAAGAACTGCTGTTATGCAAACTGATAGTCACTTTAGAAGATAAACAAAATAACAACATTTAGGGTATATATATATATATATAATGAAAACCTGATTATAAAGTCAATCATTTACTCTGTTTGCTAAATTAATTTTGTGGGCATTATTTAAAAACCTATGAATATATGGAATCAGAAACTCATCAAATTGTAGGTACTTCAGTTGCCTAAAATTTTAACAGCCCAATATGTTTCTGTCACTGTGCCATTACCTCAACAACAACAACAACAACAACAACAAAAAAAAAAAAACATTTCACACTGGACAGGTTACTGGCCAAACCGCCATTCAGAAACTGACCCCAGAAAATTTATTATTGAAAATTTATCTTATTTTTTAGTGACATCAGCAATGCCATTACAAGTCTGTTTGTAAACGCTCCAGGGCAGCATTTCAACAATCCAGTCTGAAGAACGATCCAGTGCTTTCGGCCAAACTGAATTCGAGAACTCTATTTTTTTTTCTTCCAACATGACATTTTCATAGATTCTCTGGTAATTTCATATCATGGGCCCTGGTCTCACTCACTGCCCCGTCCTTCCGTGTCTGCCACCTCAGCCTTGTGATCCCCCCAGCCCCCCAAAAATAAATAGATTAGAATAATAATTTTGTAAAAAATAGAAAAAAAAATGCCCCACAAGTTCAATTTGTGTTATCTTTTCACTCCTTGGAGCATAGTCAAGCTCTCAGCGGCCTGCTCTTTAGATAGAACTGCGCGCCCTGTCCCTGTGCACGCCCAAGCCTCCCCCCAGCTACGCCTCAGCAGCTGCAGCAGCAGTACATTTTTTTTTTTTTGAGTATGTGTTGGGTGGGGGAAGGCTAGGGGAGGGCTCGGGGAGGGCTGGGGGAGTAGCGATTGTCACAGAAGCTTTCTTTCCATGTCCCTCCCTCTCTAGTGTAAGCAGTCATCGATATCACAGCAAAAGTAGAGCTTTTATTAAAAATCAACCTGGACCTCCGGAACGCGGATCACAGGCCTCCAAGCGGTTTGTGGTGACAGCATGGATCATGGTCTTAATCCAGCCCGGTCTCTGTAGGAGCTCTGACCTAGCCAAGACCCTGGGACCACAGACCTAACACAGCGTCAGGTGGCCGCGCAGGTCATTCCCATCAACAAGGCCCTAGGCATCATAGTGACCCAGGAACATTAACATGGGTTCAGGCTGCTGCAGCACAGAACACACTCATCCCCATAGCCCTCTGACTTAATATAGGATACTGATATCAACACAGCCTGCACCGATTTGGGCTGGGCCCGTTGCTCGCTTCCCACATGCCCTCCTGGAGAGTACTTTTGAGAGCCCTTTTTCTTTCTTTTTTATTGTGGGAGAATAGAGGTAGTTATTTCAGAATGGGGCTCTTAAATGATAAGAAGTAAGGGTTGAGGTTAATGAATTAGCAATATTTTTCATTTTGTAATCATACTTTTGTTAAATACACTTGATATTTTTACTAATTGTTTACAAAGGTCAGAATATGCCTATGCCATTGCTAGAGTATTAATGAGTCAAAATAATGCTCTACAAGAGAATATTATTCCTATTGATTCTGAGTTTTGACATATGCCCTCAGAAGATGGGATGTGGCCTTTGATAGGAATGGAAGCGACTTTAGCAGTCCCCAGAGGTAACAGGGAAGGATGATTTTTCAGAAAGCTGGAAAGTAGCAATAATAATGAAAAACCTTTTTTTAAATTACAATTTATCCGCTTTGTATTCCAGCTGTAGCCCTTCCCTTTTCCCCTCCCAGTCCCACCTTCCCCCCATCTCCTGCCATATCCCTCCCCTAGTCCAATGATAGGGGATGTCCTCTTCCCCTTCCCTCTGACCCTAGCCTATCAGGTCTCATCAGAACTGGCTGCACTGTCTTCCTCTGTGGTCTGGTAAAGTTGCTCCCATCTCAGGGGAAGGTGATCAAAGAGCCAGCCACAGAGTTCATATCAGAGACAGTCCCTGTTCGCATCACCAAGGAATCCACTTGGAGACTGGGCTTCCATGGGCTACATCTGTGAAGGAGTTCTAGATTATATCTATGCATGATCCTTGGTTGGAGTATCAGTCTCAGAAAAGACCCATGGGCCCAGATATTTTGGTTCTGTATATCTCCTTGTAGAGCTCCTGTCCCCTCCAGGTCTTTCTGTCTCCCGCTTCTTTCATAAGATTCCCTTCACTCTGTCCAAAGTTTGGCTATGAGTCTCAGCATCTGCTTTGCTACCCTGCAGGGTAGAGTCTTTCAGCGGCCCTCTGTGGTAGGCTCCTGTCCTGTTCCCTGTTTTCTCCCTCTTCTGATGCCCATCCTATTTGCCTTTCTAAGTGAGGATTGATCATTTTACCCAGGGTCCTCCTCCTTGTTTAGCTTCTTTAGGTATACAAATTTTAGTATGTTTATCCTATATTCTATAGCTAATATCCACTCATAAGTGAGTATATACTATATGTGTCTTTCTGCTTTTGGTTTACCTCACCCAAGATGATCTCTTCAATTTCCCACCATTTGCCTGAAATTTTCATGATTTCCTTGTTTTTAATTGCTGAGTATTATTCAATTGTGTAAATGTACCACAATTTCTGTATCCATTCCTCAGTTGAGAGACATCTGTGTTCCAGATTCTGGCTATTACAAATAAAGCTGCTACAAACATGGTTGAGCAGATGTCCTTGTTATGTACTTGAGCATCTTTTGTTTATATGCCCAGGAGTGATATAGCTGGATCTTGAGGAAGCACTATTCCTAATTTTCTGAGAAAGCGCCAGATTGATTTCCAAAGTGGTTGTACAAGTTTACATTCCCACCAGTATGGAGGAGAGTTCCCTTTCTCCACATCCTCTTCAGCATGTATTGTCACCTAAGTTTTTTATCTTAGCCATTCTCATGGGTGTAAGATGAAAGCCATTCCTTATGAATATCTCAAAATATAAAACAAAAGTTGCAACCCAACATATAATCAAATCATATTCATAGTGCACCTTCTCTTTTATCTTGAACAATGAAACAACTACCACAAGACAGAAAACTTACTCCTAACAGTTTCTTCCTTGTTTGGCCTAAGCCTATTACAAAATGGGAAAGGTATTTACAGAAGGACTAAACTACTGCTTACCTTACAGATACATTACCTTTTCAAAAAAAAAAAAAACACAAAAAACAAAAAACTTAGATACAAAATGATAAAAGACATAGGGTGTCTTGTTTTGCTCGAAGTGAAAAATATTAGAGTAATAGTAGCTTAAAATAACTCCTAGTTGATTGGCAAGTCTCTAAGTTCACTAAAGTAGGCTTTGGAATGGTTGGTTCAAGATACTATGAATGTAAACAGAAGGACCCAGGCTTTCCAGTGTGCTCACATCTTACCTCTACAACAGGAACTGAGGATGAGGAAGTGCAGGAGGTTAAGAGATTCTATGTGCAGTTTGGAGGAAGTTGGTTTGGGTGATCAATTAGTCGTCCTTATTGAAATATTGGCTAATTTTGCATGATTTAAGATCATAGCCAAAAGTAAAATAATAATAATAAAAAGTCTGCTGTTATTGTATCAACTCCACTTCACATTTTTCCCTTTGAGTTCCAAACACATTTAAAATAAATAAATAAACATGAGTCACTTTTTAAAAATCACTAAAATACAACAGTTTCAAAGATGAATTTCCAGAAATTGGAAATTAATAGCAAGCTATTCATTTATTCATCCCTAAGGGTACCTCCTTTCAGCTCGACAGAGGCAAATAGATTCAGTTTTCCTTTATATAATATAAATAACATTGGAGCAAGATTGCATCTGTCATAGATGAAAATACCATATTTATGTCTTCTTATCATCCATTCATTGCTTTATGGACCCAAAGTCCTCCAGGGACTATCACAAATCCACATAATGTTCCTGAGTGCTACGCTTTGCATTTGGATCTATGATTTAACTGACAGATGTGAATAAACACTTGAAGTCAGAGAACTCTCTGATCACTGCACATATGTTGAAACCACAGTGTGTAGATTTCTCCAAGGTGATAGCAACGTTTCCTTAAAAGCTTCTTCTAGATCGCCACTTAGCGATCGTTAAAACTACTGTCTGGGCAATGAACCCACCTACATTTTAAAATGTTATGTTTCAGTGTCTTTGTTCTTTAGTCACATTTTTTGATAAATTTGCTAAATGATGAGTTATAATTTTATAAAGAAAAAAACCTTGAATTTTATTAATTTTGAGAAATAGTGATTACAATTGCATTTCTAGTATTTTCTATTGGCATTATAGAAAGGAACCTGAGACATTTTACAATCACACTGTCAAATATCAGCTTTAAATACTGAAAATATGTTCGAATATCTCACTGTTCAATTGCAGAAGCCAACAAGACAAGAGCACATTAAAAAGGTTTGTTTTTTCTAATTAAAATTATCACTGCCTTTGTAATCTCCGGTCCATTGATGTCAAACGTCAATAAACAAATTCTTTATGAAACAGAAGTAATCTTTAAATAGCCTGCCTTTATCCTCTTTTCCTCACCATCAATTTTCCTAGGAATCGCAAACTTTAAGCTGCCGCCTTACACAACTCCAGTTTCTCTTGTGTCTGGCACGGTGCACAGGCTCTATGCAGTTGGCATTTCCCTGTCTTTGGAAGCAACTTACACAGAGTTAACTTGTGTTTCTGTGTATTTTTATGCCCCATGTTTTACTAACCTCTTGCTTCCTCATGTTCATTAAGCATTCTAAACTTTCTCTCTAAAAAAAGAGAGAGAGAGATCTACACACTTTGGTTTTCACATATGTGTCATGACTGGAGAGTTCTCTGACTTTAAAATTGCCATAATAGCCCAAATAATTTATTCTATTATGGTGTGAAAAACATCCATGTCCACAGAGAGAGCACTTTCAGTAACTGTCTTGTCTTTCTTAATAATGACCTCACTTCCCAGAAATCCTCAGATCTAGTTCCACGGGATCTAGCTACCCCTGAAGAACCTGCCACTAGGCAACTGAACACTTAGCAACCATAGCTGTGGGCTTTTAAGCATGGAAGAACTATATAGATCAGTGACAGACAGTCAAGAAAAGAATGAGTGTTTTGTCAGGTACATGTGTAACTTCTAAAAACCTTTGAAAGTTTC